>MQRK01245659.1:20690-31266 GCA_001938485.1 Girardia tigrina
TTTGATAAATAAAAATGTTTAATTTCTTCGTTACCATTTAAAGTAAATTGTATTTATTAAAATTGTGAAAAATTGTATTATTCAAACAATTCAATAGAAAATTGCTGATGATGATTTATATAAACATCGAAACATGTCCAATAGTTGTATTACAAAAGCTTTAATCAAATTATATTTTCGATATATATATATATATATATATATTGAAAATATAATTTGATTAAAGCTTTTTTATACAATTATTGGACATGTTTCGATGTTTATATGTATCATCATCAGCAATTTTCGGTTATTTTAGTATATGAATATTGAATTGTTTTACTATTACAAATTTAATAGATATATTCACTTTAAAAGGTATATTGAGAATTAAATATTATTATTTATTAAAGTATTATTGAATAATAATTGCTAAAATATTTTAATTAAAATTTTTAGATATTGAAATAACCTTACTTTGCCCATTCTGAATGTTAATTGATGGGTTGTAGTTTCTTATTAGTATAGATTCACAAAACTGTCGTTCGTAATGTGAATCAGAACCCTTTTGTAGAACAGAAAACTCATCTTTTGAAATGAATGAGGTTCTATCCTTACAACATAACCAATGATGAAAAACCTTACTCGATCGACTCATTTGCGAGTGCTTGCTAATCCGGGTTTTGAGATGACGATTTGTCTCTCTGATGTACGAGTTTTGATATCTGTGACAATTAAATTTATATACCAGATTAGCTTGCAAACCACAAACTGTTTTCATTTATTTGAGAGGAAACTTTGAACTTTGGATGTAACAGAGACTGCTTTAGCACTACTTATTATTCTACAAATACTCTTCTTAAAAGCTCTAAATCATTCAGAATATGGAATTTTAATGATTTGTTTGCATTCTTCAGTATTGTCTTCTTTTAATTGTTTCTTAACTCGTGCATTTGTACATAATTTGTCTAATGTTACCCTAATGTTGTGTTCCATTTGCTTTTTTGTATACATATTGTCCCTCAAGCGCCTTCTAAGAATATTTGAACCCTGATTTGCAATTTCAAAACTGGACGACAAATTCCAAACTCTGTGAACAAGCCCTTTTATCATACCCTCTATATTTTTCCTCACGAAAACTCTGTGGTGTTGTTTAAAGACCTGTATCTGTTGTCTTTCTGAATAATTCAGTTTTATAGCCTTCATTCATCCTAGTGACAAGAATGTCCAGAAAGGGAAATTTATTATCTACTTCCAAGTCTATGGTAAATTTAATATTAGGATGAAGACCATTCATGAATGTTAGGAATGGTTCTATAAGAGATTGATTTCTGAAAACCAAAAAGACATCATCTACATATCTCTTTTGCAACACAGGTTTTTCATTAGGGTATGTATTCATTTTATCCTCAAGTGACTTCATAAAGTTATTCTTAATAACAGTGTTGCTCGGTAATCTTCACCATACAGTCTGTAACACTCATAATGTTACTCACCATTAATGTATGTACTTGCTAGGCTTTTATGGAACTATTATATACAACTATTTATGAATTTTTTCCCTTCAAAATAAATCGTAGCGATAATTTTATGCAGATTTTAAAAATTAGAATTTAATTTCGTTTTACAGAAAAATATTAAATTTTTTTTAAAATAAATATATTTAATTTGAAATTTATTTTAGACTCATCCTGAATGCGAAGTAATTATAAAAGACGAGCAACTGAGCAGCATAAAAATGTATTTGAAAAATATATTTATAAGTTTTCTCAATTTGTCTAAAGAAGGAATTTTTTTTCCTAATGATAGAATGAATGAGAATGAAATTATTGATCTTGTCTTTCGACGATTTCGGAATACAACTTTATATAAATATGGTTATTTTTTTGGATCGGATTACAATTCTGTAATGTCAAGACAATCTACAAAAATATGGTTGTTTAATGACAATAGTGTTCAAAAGGTAGACATGAAAATTGTTTCTTTTTATATAGTCCAAAAAGCGGCTACTTTAATTGATTTGATTCTTGGAAAAACTCTTCCAGTGCAGGAACAATCCGGTATAGGTTATATTTCTTGTTTTAATTGTTTAATATATTATAGATAATAATTATAAAATTAATTTTATTTTCGTAATTAATTTGACAATCAACTATCAGTTAGATAATTAAAGAATATTTTTGGTTTTATTATTCTTACTCACCTAATAAGGTTGAGAATTAATTTTTTTTATAAATTAGATCTTAAAATTAGTAATAATATTAATTATAATTTCAATTGATTCACCAACCTAGTTCAATTGCTACTCGTAAATCATTTTAAGCATTGCTGCTTTTCTGGGCTTCTAGACACATAAGTTTACATAACCTTGTTCTTACTTCTATACGAAGAAGCTTGAAACCTAGAGTATTTAAAATCTACATAAAATTTTTTGAAAATTTATTCAAATTCAAATCTTCGTCCCTGGTCAAGTCTGGAGGAAAATTTTTTGTCTATCTAAACGACTTATTTCAAGACAATCAAATCTGTTACACAGGTGGAATACTAATAATCTTCATTTTTCACGGCTATTACATATGACTTATACCTATCCACCACCTTTTGAAAGAGATTTTAATAATATACGAAATGAAATTGAACTACCTAAGATCATGGCTATAACTGGTGAATGCAGAGATATATTTTTGAATTAAATATTTATCTAATTGTTGAAGTTAACATTTCTGTTTAAAATATCATTAAAAAATTTTATTCCGTTTGAAACCCACTGGCTTGGTTTTGATATTTTTGTTCAAAATAGTACTGGTACTGGTTCTAGACACATAAGTTTACATAAGCTTTTTCAACTTAAAGGAACACCGACACTCTCCGATTTTGAAAAAAATAAAACCATTTCATTCTTAATTGTTTTATTATAGTGAAGGCAATAATTAAATGGTTGAAGCTATTCGAAGATATTTGACATAAACAAATGGAAAAAAATATTGTGTTTTTGCCCCCCAAATTGTTTATTTCATGATCTCATTATGAATCATGAAAATGGTTCTTTGTGACAAAAATGACGTTTAGCATTGCCATTCAATGAAAAGGAAGTACCAAAATAATAGTAAACATCAAGCTTTCGATGAAAATGTCAGTTTGACTATTTGTCGTTTTCAGATGAATTAATCATCTAGTATCTCTTATATTTGACTGAAAACATCACAAATATTGTAACAGAATCAAAGAAGCACAGTTAAATTAGCGATTTTTGGGTCCACCATTAATCAATAGAAAATATTAAATGAAAATCTTTACCATTCAAACAACTATTTACTTAAAAGTTAAAAAATATTTACAAAATATTACTATATCAAACATACTATCCAGACCTCTCACTAACCGATGACCTAAGCTTCTCGATAACTATAATGATCAAGATATCTAAAAGTATTTTCAGAGAATTTTCAACTCGGATTCAATTTCACAAAATTGATAAAGAAAGACAATTATATTTTTGTATAGTTTTAAAGTAAAATATTGATACAGGATACGTCGTACTGCATTAAAAATGTTCTTTATAAGCGTATATATTTTTTTAAAACATAAATGATAAATTAAAATTATTAAAAAATAATCTTATCTTATAAAAGCCCAAGTCACTCACTGCCTCACTGCCTCACTAACGCTCATATTATCCACTTACAATTGTAAGTAGATATTTATATTAATAATAATTCATATGGAAAATTATTATTAGCAGAATTTTCCATATGAATTATTATTAATATAATTATCTACTTACAATTGTAAGTAGATAATTATATTAATAATAATAATTATCTAATTTATCTTTATAAGATAAGATGATAGGTTAAACTTTGACAATTACAAAGAATGGAATGTAAAGTCAAAATAATGAAAATACAATTACTAAAAGGGCATCAGATAAAATGTTCTGAAATATTTAAATTGTGAAGTCCACATAAATTTTTCTAATATAACATACCAAATTTAACAGGGAGACTATTGTTTTTCATGCGTCATAATTTAAACTTTTCTCAAAAATTTTTACCCGTCATACATGACGGGTTATTTACTAGTTTTGAATAGTTTTGCATTAAAAGATTGGTTTAGGGATATTCACTGTTAAGTGCTTCAGCTATAGAAAAATCAGAGATGTTCAAAAATTTTTTAAATTTTCAATTCGTATTATATTTATTTTAATCAAATATATTTTTAATTAATAAGGATATTTTAATTTTAGATTCAGCTGCCATTAATTGTCAAAATATAGAAACTCTTCAATATATTATAAAAACCTATACGAAAATAAATTACGTTTCCGATGATCAACTCACATGTTCTTATACAAAGCCTTCTATGATAACAATTCCAACAAAATACCGTAACATAACGTGGTTGCATATCAAGAGTGTTACAAATTTCTCTTTGGATATTCATTTTATATCGAATTATATGAATATTGACGGTCTTGAAACGTACCTATTGATTCTTACAGGAAATGAAATCATAAATTCAATTATTAAATTCCAATCCTATTCCCTAAACAAAGTCCATATTTTGGTAAGTGTTGATAAAGTACTATTTTTGAATTTCTATTTTACGAGGCGTGTCCCAAAAGTTCGCGGACTGAGAGAATATGGCGTGGTCACGTGTGTGCGTGACTGTAATGCGCGGTGTGTGTACGATGACATGAGGGGCAACCAACCAATTTTAATTGAGGTGAACTCTCATTGGCTGCCCGTCGGCATGAGTGTGACATACGAATATATTATTTTGTCATTTTTCTCTATTGTAATTAGTATGGACGAGGCAGTGAAATCTCAACGAGCAATCATCTATTTCCTCTTGAAGGAAGACACCCTCACTGCAGATATTGTGCACCGTTTACACCGCGTCTTTGGTGATGCCGCTATGGGAAGAACGGCTGTCTTTAAGTGGGTGGAACGATTCCAGGCGGGAGGAGGATGATAAACGCAGTGGTCGACCAACAACGTCCGGATGTCAAAAAATGTGAAAGTTATCGAGGAAGTCATTTTTGGTGATAGATGTCTCACTATCCGTGAGATAGCAGCAATTACAGGCGTTTCTAAAAGTCAGGCGCACCGCATCATGCCAGAGGAGCTGAATATGAGGAAACTGACTGCCAGGTTGGTACCGCGCCTCCTCAACAACGACCAGAAGGCTAATCGAAAGTCTCCTTGTCAAGAACTGCTGCAACTGGTTCATGATCTCGGTCAGGCCTTCTGGTCACGGATTGTGACAGTGGACGAAACGTGACTCCCGTTTTATCTTCCTGAAACCAAGGAGCAGTTCCGCCAATGGTGCCACCCAGGTGACAGACCCCCTTTAAAGGCGAAGACCGTCCCTTCAGCCGGGAAGGTAATGGTTACAGTCTTTCGGGATTGTGATGGGATAATTCACATTGATTACCTGCCAAAGGGGGTCACTATCAACAGCGCATACTACACGAACCTGCTCGACAAAGATCTGCGCAAAGCTCTCAAGAACAAACTGTGGGGAAAGTTGTTATCCATCCCATTGTTGCAACAGGACAACGCACGTCTCCATCCAGCGAAGTTGACTGTCAGTACCGTGCAACGATTGGGCTGGACACTTTTGCCTCACCCCCATATTCACCGGACCTCGCGCCGAGTGATTATCACCTTTTCTCGGCATTGAAGAAACCCCTTCGAGGACATCATTTCGTGAATTTGGATGAAATGAAATCAGCAGTCAGTGCGTGGATTGCGGAGACACCGCGTATTTTCTTCGATAATGGTATTAGGAAGTTGACACAGAGATGGGAAAAGTGTGTGAAACTGAATGGTGATTATATTGACAAGTTCGATAGCGATTCTGATGAGGATTGATCAATTTTGTTAACTAGAATAAACTTTTTGATTGTTTGTTGTTACTTATCAGTCCGCGAACTTTTGGGACATCCCTCGTAATTAATAATTCATAATAATAGGGTGAACCAAAAGTTCCTTCCGTTTTTTCTATTCTTTTTATTAGTTTACTTTCTATATGTATGTATGCATCCAAGGAATTTAGAAACCTATTATTGAAGGCTTTTTACTTAATCAATTTTCTTCAAACTTTGCACACTTACTCATTCTCGATGACAATAAATGATTGTGTAAAATTTGATCAAAAAACTTTTTAAGGTCTCAAAATTTGGAAAAAATGGTCCCATCGGAGTTCCTGAACAATATTAAATGAAAAAGATCTAATTATAAATTATAAGTAGTTTATATTAATTTTTTATTGTGTTTTTTAAATTTTTTTTAATTAAAACTTTGTTGGCAAAGTAGAGGTCAGTCTGCATAAAGAATGGATATAACAAATTTAATTTTTTGAATTACTAGTTTAAATTTAAAATTAAAATAATACTACCAATCTATTTTTTCTGTTAAACAAATATGGATAACTTGTGAAAGTCTGGAATGTTAAGAAATGTTAGTACTAGACAGTTTACAATATTCCATGAATTATCTTTTACCGGCATCCCTTGAAATATAATAGTTTTATATTCCGCAGTATTTGACTGACTCTTTTCTACTAAACCTAAGGACGTATTCTTAGGTATGAGTATGGAAGGTAGCACTTCAACTAATTACGAGCATCCTTTCAATTTCTATCGTAAGAAATACATGAAAATCAGGAATTTTGAGTAATGTGAATACTTTGCTTGTTATCTATACACCATGAATTATTCTTCGACGGTATCAATTGATGTCAATGAAAACAATTAAAAGAACCTCGAAATGAGTAAAAATCATTTATTTCGTATTGCTTTGTATTGAATCAACGTTTTTTGCAACCTTAGAAATAATACAAATCCGAGAATTTATATTTAATTTTATGCAGAGCATGATGAAAGAGCGTTATAATAGTATCTTACAATAGTGATTCGCTGTTTAGATGATTTAAACCCAGATACTCGCCTTGCACATTTAGAAATGTACGTGATGGATAGTATTTTTTTCATGTATAATGGTAACTCATTTGCATTGCATATTTCACATACATAATAATTCAAAGAGTTAATGTAATTTTAAAACATTCAAATATTTCGGTCTAAGCTGAGAAATGTTCACTCTGTATTTTTTATTAAGCAAAGAATATTTCTGTGTTATTTTTTCAAGTCATCCTTTGCTCACAATAAATGGGAGGTTATGTTTCTCAAGAACCATATTTAATACTTGATTTTATTCACCTCTTAAATCTAACTACATCACCAATGCGCATTTCATTTAAACCATATTTAAATGTCATGGACAAATTTTATTTTTCTTAATATCTTGTCGATTCCATGATTATAATAATTTTTAACTTTCTAACTGCTTATTATATCAAATTATGTTATATTCAAAATCAGGAGGTGTCTTACTTTCTATACCGCGCTATGAAAATAATGTGTTATAGGAGGCTGTACTGTTTATGAGATTGAAACATTCGCGCACATATTTTATTGTTTTTTATAGAATCTGGAGTAGCAAACGCGTCTCCAAATTGTTGGAAAAACTAGGCAAATGTTCGATGGTGACCGGATAATTCGACATATTTTTTAATTTGACACATTTTTTTAAAAATACCATAAAGCCATTTATATATACCCTGTTTTATGGTTATATGGTGGCACCTTAGTTTTATTTTAAAAGACAAAATTTTATCCCGAAAGCACCTTAGTAAACAGTGGAACCTTAGTTAAACGAAACAAAAATTAAAAAAAATTCGATCTTTTTCAATTATATTTTTTAATCATCATAATCTTCATCTTCGCTACCAAAATTATTTTAATCCAACAAAATATCAATTAGCTGCTCACGAATACCTTGATGTTCATCTACCTCATCTTTAGATTCTTCAGATTCTTCATCGCTTTCCTCAATAACTAAATCTTCAACGTCTTCGTGTTAATTCCGATAAAAATTGATTGTGGTCTTCTTAAAGCCATTTTTGATGGCAGAAACTGGAACTGAATCCCACGACTCTGATATCCATTGACAAATCTCTTCGCATGAAGCTCTCTTCAAATTTCCTTATTTCGTATATTGCTTATAACCATTAATCATCCAATTTTCCCAATGACGACGTAAATGAGCTTTAAATGATTTGTTGACACTGATATCCAAAACTTGTAATTTTTTCATTAATCCACCTGGAATCATGACCATTAAGGGTCCATTTGCAACAAATTTCGATTTGACTTCAGCAGTGCGATGTCCAGGAGCAGAATCTAGCATAAAAAGTGATTTTGGATTAAAATTTTCCATTCTTCTTCTCAACCAAAACTTTTTCAAACCACAGAAGAGTTTCACTGAATGTCATGCAAGATTTTTCATTAGCTGATACGATAACATTTTGTGGAAACGATCTTTTTGGTATTGTTTTGCGGTGGAAAATGACATGCTGGCAATTTATAGTCATCAGCAGTAACACATAAGACGACTGTAAATCGAGATTTTTCAGCACCAGTTGTTGCGACGCAAACATCAGAAGAACCTTTTTGGTCAACAGTAAATTTTGATGGCATATCAAACGTTACAGGAACTTCGTCCATGTTACCAATGTGTTGAAGAGAATATGCTTCTTTGTTTTTTGAAACAAAATCCACAAAATTCATCATTTGCTGTTCCCAATCATCAGGAAGTTTCTGATCAACTGAACTTACTGCACGCACGGTAAGTCTATTTCTCTTCATGAAGCTACTAATCCAAAATCTAGAACCTTTAAAATCTTTAATTTTCATTCGTACAGCCATTTCTCTAGTTTCACTTAAAATTGATGTTCTGGAAACAACATATCTTTCTTTTCTTTGTTTCAGCACCCATTCTTTTAATTTTACTTCCAATTCTGGCCATTTAATCGATCGAATTCTCCTCACAACTTTGGCTTCCATATTTCCTCTGGCTTCCATGAGATCCTTCTCGTTCTTCCATCGTTGAATTTGATTGCGATGAACTTTGAAATGTTCAGCTACCTTTGAATGTGAAGAATTTAGAGCGTAATTAACAGCTCCAGTTCAAATTCCAATGTATAGGTCTTTCGCTTTGCACTTGACATTTTTAGAGTACCCCGTTTTATGGTAAATTAAAACTAATTTTCATTTAAAAATAAAATTTTTAAAAAAGCATAAAAAAACATTTAAAAAAATTTATTAAAAAAATTTATTAAAAAATTTATTAAAAAATTTAAAAAAGTATAAAAACATATAATAAAATGGCACCTTAGAAGAAAAAACATAAAATTTCAGGGTCCAAAAAAATTTTAAAAAGATGCACATAAGTAAGCAGTAACAGGTCACATACATATACTTAAATTAAAATCTAGTTATTGAAAATGTGTAGTTTTAAAAATGTCTAGTTAGTTTCATGTGTCGAATTAAAAACATATATCGAATTAAAAAAATATGTCAAATTAAAAAATTTGTCGAATTGTCACGGAACCATTTTCTCCTAAATTTAATTATCGAAAATTGATTCGATGTTTAAAATTTAGACAAATATATCGATGAATCAGTTTGATGCTGCATCAATCAGAAAGCCGACATTATCTATCCAATCAGTTACTGACGTGAGCGACCAGGCTTCTCAATCCCAGATCATTGCCAGTCACATATCGGCCGCATCGCCGAAATCTGTCATCCTAACGAGTATATATCAGTTTGATTTGGGTCGCAGTTATGAAATAAGACTCGATATTGATGGTGGGTTTTAATTACTTTTTACTTTCTTTAACTAATGTTTTACCTATTGATTCATTGTTCTAAAATTTAAATAAAGAGAAACTTTTATTATATATTTCAAAATGAAATTTTAAATACGTGACCATTTTTAATAAAAAATCTGTGACTCGACCTGATTATAGTTTTTACTCAGACATGATGGAAGTGAAAAGTTTTCGATTTACAAAAGTTTCTTGGGAAAATTAATTTATTTTTCCATATAAACTCCTTGCAACTCTATCAATGTATTTTAATGATAGTTAAGTTTTTGAGTATCATCATTATAGTTTATTTTTCGATGTCTCTTTAAGTTGATTTTTATTTTTTAAAAAGTGAAATAATGGTTTGTACGCAAGAGGAATATTATTATTTATGAAGGATTGTGATATTATTGAATTAAATTAGGAATTGTGATTCTCCTACTCAATTGGAAAATTGATATTTTATTGTACTGGCGATATTTGGTTGTTCAAATCGAATTTGTAGTAATAACTTGATTAAATTTAAATCATTTTGAAATGTTGATTAATATTACAATTTTAAATAAAAGTACTAGTTTTAAAATCTGTTATAAAATATTTCAAATATTTTAATAAAATGTATTTTAGAACATTAAAGTTTTATTAAGTTAGTAAATTAATTAGTAAATAAAGAAAACTGATACTGGGTTATATACAACGCCAAACAGTTTTTGTGAATCTCGATACAAATATAATATGATAAGAGGATTAATTTTTCGACATTGGTCATTATCATCAACTTATACAAAAAGTTGTGATAGCATTAACCAATTAACTAAATTATTAAATAAAAATGGTTATTCAAAATCAATTGTTGAGAAATTGACCAAAGAAACAATTG
>MQRK01245659.1:31824-50484 GCA_001938485.1 Girardia tigrina
TCTTTCTTGAGACCTGACGATGACGGTTATACCGTCGAAATTAATTGTCATAAAAAATAAATTTAACAAATGGCGTGTTTTTGTTTATAAACATAATTTGCCATTATTTTTTAATTTTTAGTAAATTAAGTTAACAAAAAATAAATAGATTAATTTTAATATATTTTTATAAGTTTTTAAGGATTAAATTGAATAAATTTAAGCGAGTTATAAAAACATGTTTAAACTTTTTTAAGTGATGAAATTTAAATAAAATTGCTGTTTCCATAATTTTAATTTGCACTCAAAGCCTTGAATTTTATCATACAAAGTCTGAATAAACTGTTCTTTGCTTTGAAGTCCCAAATTAAGATCATTGTGGATCTCAGTCATGTCGAAAAGAAACAAAAAATCGCACATCCATTCTTTATTACAAAAATGAGAAAAGGCATGTCCAAGAACAATTTTATTTCGTTTTTAAGTTGTGTACTCTTTTTAGAATTGCACCTCTACGGAACTCAAACGTACTTCGGTATTAAATACCACGTCACCATCTTCAGTTTCTAAATGTTTCAGGAATTCTTAATTCACGGTGATTGAACGCTCGCGACTTTATAAAATTGATTAAGTGTTGGTACTGTGATATTTGGCAAACCTCTGGTGAATTATTAAATGGTTAACGAATATTTCTCTTCCTATGAACTTAATGTCTTGAAATAGTCTTTTCGATACTCCTACTTCCATGCTTGACATTAATCGTGCTCCACCTGTCGATATACCAATAATCTTTTCTAATAAAATTGAAAATGTTTCAAACTCAGACTTAAGTTCATCGTACGGGTCTTTGTCGGCTGTAGTCCCTTGCATTGGAATCAGTGAACACAATTCTTCGGTAAAATTAAATTTGATGTCAATACCACGTAAAAATATAGCCAGTTGTGCAGTACCGCTAATATCTGAACTCTCATCAAGTGCTAAAGAACAGTATTCAAATTTTGTAATCCGTTTACAAAGCGTTGATGCTATGTTTTCGGACAAGTCTTCAAGTCTCCTTGTAATGGTGAATCTTGATAAACTACTGTTTAAAATAATATTTATTTGATCAGGAAATGCTATTCCTGCACTAGCAGTCATACATTCTTTTATCATCTGTCCATCCACCCAGGGTTTCATTTTTTGCCAGTATTTAACTGACAACAAAACTAGTCTTTATTACCGTATTTGATAAAATAACTTGATTTTTAAAAATAGCCTGTTGCTTTTACAAGTTTTCTCCATTTAATTAAATTTATCTATCCGGAGTTGTCTTGTTAAATTTTTATATTTGTTGTTCATATATTGATTGTTGATCATAAAACCTTTTTTATGTTATATTATTTTAATGTCGATATAGTCTCTGAGTATATTAAGTATACAGTTTTATCTGTGATGAAAGTGAAAAGAATAATCAAAGTTCCACTTTTCTTGGAAATGCCTTAGCTCATCCACAACCTTCCATTTTTGTTTGCTTTTCCGTCATACTATTATGGATTAAAAATTTGAAAGTTAAAAAAATTTGTAGGAAAACTTTATTTTGAATAAAAAAACTATAATATTACCTTTTTGACAATATTGCTCTCACGCCTTTCAAGAAACACAAGAATTGCTGAAATTGCTATTTAACAGTTTATCAGTCTGACTGATTGTTTGACAGAAGCAAAAACAAACAAGCACAGAAGCGGCGCGTTCCTATTGCATATTTGAACAAGACGTCGACAAATGAGTAACTGATCACAAAAACTTGTTTCGGTTTAGTATGTACTACCATTTTATTATAATTAATTTTATAACAATTATGATGGTTGAAAGTCGAAAAAATATATTCAATTTTAGAAATGCTTGGTGGGTCTATTAAACATGTTTTACTAGCCGCAAGCAGCCCGCGGACCGCGTGATGCTCATCCCTGATTCGAATACAATAACTAAAATTCAATAGTTACTATAAACTATAATTAAACACAAAAATTTATACAAATAACGGATAACGCCAAATAGTATCACTGATACTATTTAAATAGTATCACTAAAATTTTTTTAAGTTGGTGATACTATTTGGTGCTTTCAATTCCCATTAACAAAAATATCAAAATATGAATAAAAAAAGAAAAAAAATATCAATAATACTTTATTCATTAACGACATCCCAACATTCTACATCATCATTATCATCTAAACAGTCTACAACCTCATCATCAACATCTTCCCCGGAAATAGACTCGTAGGAAAATTGTTCAATCTTGTTTGAAACAGCCGAAGTCTCGCAAAACTTTCTACAATACACATCATGCTTTGCTATATGCCAATCATCAGGGTTCGAACTAAATCCTGATATTATTGAGTTTTGTATGGTTTCGGTTTTCAATTCATTCAAAGATTCTCCGATTTAACAATTTGATTAAATGATTTTAAAAATTAATGATTTTTTTCAAGAGATTTTTAAAAACTTAAATAGTGATACTAATAGGGTCGTGATACTATTTAAATAGTATCACTAAAAATTTTTTAAATTGGTGATATTATTTGGGTCGTGATACTATATGGGTTGGTGATACTAATTGGCGATATCCGTCATGTAATAAAATAAAGATGTTTTATAATATCTTTCGATCATCGAAATAAGATGTCAAAAATAATTTATTCTCAGACTGGGAATTGCTGGTTTGCAACAAATATTCGCATAAATTTAATATTTTAATATTCCAATAATTTGACAAATGTTTTTGTAATTGTGATTATAATCGTGAACTAAACTATACTTTGACTTAACTTTGGTAAATCACATCTACAAAGTTCACGGAAAATCACCAATATGGTTTCAGTAACTAATAAGTACATTCTGATTATTTATTACTTTGAGGCGAGAATTTTATTTTTTCTTTTATATTCTGATAATTTATAAGCATGTATTCTAATTCTTTGATATTCTATTCTCAATCACAAATATCAAATTAATATTTAGGATAGATAGATTATAAGTTCTACGTGTATTGCAACTACGTTTTGTTTTATGTTAAACGTCTGTGTAATTCCTAACATTCTTTGAGCTATTTTTCAATCCAACGGATAAGGTGTAAAAACCCTAAAGTCTCCATTTGAGTCTAAACAATTGAATAGTTATATTTTGAAAAAAGGAAGAAGACAAATAACATTACCAATATAGACAGAAATAGCTTTTGTAACTCTGAAAGTCAAGGTTTATAATAAATAATGGTTTGAAGTTAATAGTGGAATTATCCTTACATTAGTTTACTGGTTTCAGTGCATGAGTATCTGTATATTTTGGTCTGAAGTCATATTTTTAACTAATTACATATATTGAGGACATTGAGGTTGCAAATTCAACAGTGGTGAGGCAGTCAAAATCTGTTCCAGTAAGACTCTATACCTCCTAAAAAAACAGAAAAACATAACCTGCAATGTTTATCATAACTGGATAGTCTGCAACCTCCTTGACCACTATATCTTGGATGAGTTGACCGGAAAGGCCAAACACATTCTATAAGGTAATGAAATTCTTCAACACTACCATTATCAAAGTCTGATCCTTCTTGCTTGCTTCGAGAACGTTGTTGCTATGAGTGGTGGTTTTTTTTAATAAATATTGTTTTTTTCTGTACTTACGTACATCTAACATTTCATTTAAATATTTAAATAATGGTATTTTATAATTATTTAAATCTTTTATTATTTATATCAATAATTCCTGATTTAGCTGGTGTTTTGAATTTTTAATAATATTTCAATTTAAAATTATTTTGAAGTCTTTATTAAAGATTATTTGAATTATTTTTTCATTTCATTTTATTTGATTATTTAGATTCTAAGTCTTCAATAAGTATAATTTCAACATGTATGGCTTATTCTAAGAGTCTCTTTTCAATATCTATATCAATTAATTTGAATAAATGGGGATTGAGTGACATGTGGACAGAATCAGAATTTTTCCTGGGGAATAATAATTGCAAATTTCAAAAGAAAAATAATTCAATACTCGAAATTACCAGAAACTCATCGGAATGTTCATTTCCCCCAAATGGAAATAAACATTTTATTAATAAGGTAATTTAGAATAATGTTATTTATCATATGGTTCTTAAAACGTTTTTAAAACTTTTAAATACATGTTACTGAAGGTAACATTTTCTGTTATTTTAATGGTAAATAATTAATATTCTGATGGTACATAAGTTCCTAATCAACATTCTTGACGAATATTTTCAAATAAAATCCTTATAAATCACATTTTCTTTTTTGAATTTTTTAAAGATGAATAAAGTACACTTCCATCTCTGAATTTAGTTCATGATTAACCTTACAAAAGACATCTGATATGAAGGAAATATTTTGTATAGAGTATGAATAAGCTGTGATTTTTATAATTTAATATTTAAAATTTATTCTTTGTTTTATATAAAAAATTGTTTTGATTTTTTATATGAAATAAAGGTAATATTTTTCATTAAAATTTAATTAATTTGATTGTATAATAATTTATCAAATTAAATTAATATGAAATCATTAAATTAATATGAAACGAAATAAGGTCGCTATTAACATTAATCCAGCACAGTGTGTATCTGAATTTGAGAAAGAGACGTTCTGTGTTGAAGGTGGGTTGCTATGGTGTCGAATTTGTGATGTTTCAGTGGACCATATTCGCAAACAGACAATTACGAACCATGTAGCATCAGCAAAGCATACCGCTAAATTTTCTAAGCGAAAATCAAAAAATGATGACAACATTGCACCTGAACGACAGGCTACCATAACAGGAATGCTTAAAAGGGTAACTGAAGCCTTTGTTGAAAAAGAAAGGCCTGTGCTAAATTTAGTAGAGGCTTTTATGGCGACTAATATTCCCCTGGAAAAGTTGAAGAATCCGAAGATTCGTGACTTCTTAAACACCTCAGTTAAAGGAGGTGGTAGTATGTCAACAGCCAATGGGCTACGAGAGCGTTATGTTTCAAAGTTGTATGCGTTGAAGCAAGAAGAAATAAAGCAGCGTCTTAAAGGTCAGAGAGTTGCTGTGATTGCGGATGAAACAACTGACGTTGTAGGTTGTTACGTTGTTAACGTGTTAATGCAGCCACTTGATGCTTTGGCAGATAGCAATTTATGTCAGACACTGTTAGTCAACACCGATTTTCTTGAAAAAGGGAATAATACTGCCATGGCTCAGACAGTTATTCGGTCGATAAGTGACATAGGGGTAGACTTTAACGATGTATTGGCATTCGTTTCAGACAACGCAGCATATATGAAGAAATGTTTTGTTGACGGTTTGAAAGGCATTCTTTCAAACGCAGTTCATATAACCTGCTGGGCACATATTGAGCCCGTTGAGAATGTCACCAGCACGAGAGAACTTGGAGGCTTACTACTCCGTATTTTATAACAACAGTTAGTTTAATTAGACTAAGTGTAGCTATATTTATAGTTGTTTATGAAATATATGTTGGATAATCATTATATAGTTTGTAAATTTTTGTTCTTTATATTTGCGTTATGTTCCAACGATTCAAAATCTTCTAATCCCATCCGATTATTCACACCGCGCCGCGGAAAAATCAATTTATCGGTGCGGAAAATCATATTTTTTGCCGCGGAAAACAGAGGGGGCTGCTGATTAATAGATAAAAAATATTATAAAATTAAAAATGACTTACCGTATTTATCGGACTATAAACCGCGGCCTATATGAAAAAAAGTATGAAAATTACAAAGAAATGGTTAGACTTATACGCGTGTGCGACTTATATAAAAATAAAAACATCAATATATAAAAACAAAACTAATAATTTTATTTTAAGATTATTCGATTTCCTCGAATCCATCAAAATCTTCATCATCTATTATTTCAAATGTTTCGAAAATTCCGTTTGGATTTCTTGTAAATCTTTATCTTCACTTCCAGTTTCAATTTCTGAATCATCATCACCTTCGACATTTTCATCATAAGTTTGAATCCCTGCTTTCTTAAATCCATTTTTAATATGAAGTAATCGAAAGTGATTTATTCCGAACCAATACAAATAAGCACAATGATCTAAAAAGAAAAACAAGATAATTAATACCAAACCACTCCACAACAGCAACACATAAGCAAAACCCAAACAATTGCATAAAATGATTATTAAAACAAATTACAATTTAAAACACACATACCACAAATACACTGTGGTGTAACATCTTCCCAGCTTTTAACAATCCAATTGTATATTTCTGAATATGTCGCTCTTTTGATTTTCCCCGTTTTGTTGTAAATGTGACAACCATTGATAATCCAATTTTCCCAATGTATCTTTAGCTTAGATTTGAACGATTTGTTAACTGAAAGATCAAGTGGTTGAAGGCTTTTAGTGAGGCCACTAGGGATCACTGCAAGTTCAGAATATTTTTTGACTTCCTTTTTAACTTCCTCAGTAAGATGACATCTGGCAGAATCGTATATTAAAAGTGATTTTGGCTTTAAAAAGGAATCATTTCTTTTTATTCAATTTTTTTCTATCCATTTTTTTCATTATTTCACTTATTTGAACATCCATTTTTATTGACTTCAACAATAATTTCTTTTGGAAAATTTTCTTTGGGCATTGTTAGTCTTTTAAATATCACCATTGGTTTACATTTTTTTCCATCGGCAGCTACAGTTAATATAACCGTAAAATTATATTTTTCATTTCCGGTTGTTTTGATCAGAATATCCTTTTTTCCTTTTTCATCAACTGTCCTTGTATCCGGAATATCGAAACTAAAAGAAACTTCATCCATATTCCCAAGATGCTTCAAATCGATATCTCTCTTTATCTTTAATAAAAAGTAAAAATGATTTTTTTCTTGCCAATCAGTTGGCAACGATTGTCCGCCTGAAGTTACTGCTCTCATGCTTAAATTATTTCTTTTCATAAATCTTTTGCACCAACCATTCGTTCTTTTAAAATTTTCTGAATTAAAATCATATTTTGCCATTTTTTTTCGCTGTTAATCTAATATCAATTGTAGAAACATAAAACATTTTCTCGATTTTCTCAATTACATACTTTTTAACGGCATTTTCTAAATCGGGCCAATTCGCAAATCCCCCTCTTTTTGCTTTCTTTTTTTCGACATTACGTTTAAAAGCTTTTTCGATTTTCTCCAATCCCGAATGTTTTTTTTTCATTTATATTGAATTCTCTTTCTGCTTCTCTGTTACCATGTTTTTCAGCATAAGCAATAATTTCCAATTTTCTTTCGACATTAAACGATCTTCTTGTTATCTATATTTTTAATGTGGATTTTAAATTCAAATTATTTTAATAAAACAGAAATAATTAAAGTCATAATTAAACTAATATTAATTTAAATTTAATGATTTCTTCATTTGCATAATTTAAAATAAGTTTTTCATTCAAGTTTTCAAGTCACAAAAATATGCGACTTATGCTGTTGAATTTAATTTTCAAAATTTAAAAAAAATGGGATGCGACTTATAGTCCGATAAATACGGTACATTATTTAATCATATGTTGCGCTAAAGATTCTAAAAGCCACTTATTATGATTATGAAATTTCAGAATTTGCTATTATAACATTTTGTTTTTTATAAAATAATAGTAAATTGGTAAACGATTGAGTGTAATTAATTTTTTAAAGTTTTCTCATTAAAAATTTATAATATCGGGTTTTGTTTGTTAAAGAATCCAAAATGTAGCTGAGTTTAATAGCCTATTTCTTTATTAACACATTGACCGTCAAAATCCAAAATGCCCATTTTTTATTTGACAGTTGTGGTATCAAGAGATCATTCCGAGTTATATGGGACGAAGTAAATGGCAATCTCTTGTTGAAGAGTTAAAGGAAGATGATCTTGTATTGAATTTCGAGATTAAAGACGCAAATGGAAAGTGAAAATTAGGAAGAGTGGTCAAATTAGTTCCAGGATCAGACGGGAGATCCTGTGTGTCAATCGTGAGAAGTGAAGGGCGGGAAGTATTGAGACCACTTGTGAGATTGTGTCTTATGAATGTTGAAAACGATCAATTAAGATCAAAATAATAGATTGAGTTGACACTAGAGAAGGGTCGAAGTAAGAGGGAAGAAGTTCGGCATTTACATTGAATTTTTATTATATCTTGTTTAAAGGGATTTTGATTTTAGAATTTAATGCATTTATCTTAATGACTTTAAAGGTAAAATATAACCTTTTTATCTCTCATTTCGATTTTCTTGTATAGTACGGAACAATAGAGTAACTTGATTCTTTTCTTAAACCACAATTAATGGCTACCAATGGTTGGTTTACAAGAATAAAATTAATCGCGTTTAATGTATTTTTACTTAAGTTTTAAAAAATAAAATAATTACATTTTAATCCAATGATTTATTGGTAAAATATTTTTTAATTATTCTAAATTCCCGTTTAATGTATTAGTTTAATACATGGTGAGGATTGACATGATGGTCAATATCTGTAATATCTTTTGATATTATTCAGGTGTTCTGGACCAGTAACATTTAAGAAGTAATACTTTAAGTTGCCACCTCCAAGTGGTTGGTATAGATTATTATAATTTCTTGATCATTCAATTAGAAAAAGCAAATCTAATTTTATTGGCATTTTACTCCCACTAGATTATGGTTTATAAATAATTGTTAATTAATATTTGCAACCTAACAGCAATCTTTGATTGATTATTTGACTGCTTCTAGTAAGGATGATAGTAATTAATTACGAGAACATTGAATGCTAGAACGATGATTCACTATTCACTGTCCTCCATTAAGATAAAGCTCATTCAAAAATTATTTTCTTTTTATTCGACTGGACGTGGTGTAACACTTGTATTTTAACAAATTGCTTTAAATGATAAAAACTATTAAAAATTAGTTTCCTATTCTACTTCTAATTATTAAGTTAGAATGTCATCAATTGTCAGTGATTGTTTTTTCACGTAGATTTCAGGGGGAAAATTGTGTCTATTTAGTACTGAAGTACTTCAATTGATTATAGACAATCAATTTCAAATAAAAATTCGGATTTTTTAAGTGATGCAAATAGGCAATCACTGTGACGATTACCATATGAAAGCATTGTATAAAAGTTTCGGGGCTATTTGCATTACAGATTCAAATTGATCACTTATTTTGATATTTAATGGTAAAATTTCGATTTCACAATTTAAAAATGATTAAATAATATTAGAAGAAAGTTAAATTGTAATAAAAGTACTGTTACGATTTCATTCAACTAAAATCATAAAATTCTGTAAAAATATAACTATGAATTTGTCATTTGTATAATTTTAAAGTAGCCTATACTGCAACATCAGTAAATTTGAATAAGAATACATATATTCCTGGACAAAACAAAGTTAATCCTTCGAAAAACATTTGATCATAAAAAACCAAAACAATGATATATTTAGTACAAAATATGGTTACATATAGTTTTTCGAGTTCAAATACTCGGACTCGCCGAGTCTAGCTGGAAATAATCAGTCTAAGATGTATTTAAAATTAGAGATCAAGAAGCATTTTAATGAATTTTTGCATGAATGAATTTACGAATGAATTGTTTATGTCAGAAACACTAAAGTTTTAGACTTATTTTAAACATCACGATTCATATTATATCATCATAAATGAAGGTGATGCATAGTTCTATATCTAGTAATTGCGACAAGTATAAGTCATTAGGGCAGTCTTGAATGAAAATAATGTGAACTATATATTTATATAGTATCGGATAGACATTCGAAATACTTTATTAGTTTTTTTTAAATTACAACTGTTAATTAACATTATGTTATTAGCATTATTAGTGAAACAGAACATTATCTACTCGAAAATCTTTTTATACTAGGTACTGAAGAATTTCCGGATTCAGTATCATTCCAATTTAAATCTCTATTAGTAAACGAAGTCTTTTTTTGATTTCTTCACGTCCAACTGTACAAAAGTAGGATGTACAAAATATTTTGTTTAAGTTGTGTTATTTGTTGGTTTTAAAAATTTGTTTTTTATTTTACAATTGACAATTATTTTATAAGATATACTTGATACACGATTTTAAGTTTATAATTTAATAAGAATGTTATTTAATTTTATTTTTTATAATTTATTTTACTTTTAGATTTACAGATTTTGGAGAGGAAAAAAGTATCAAGTTGATATAGATTTAAATATCAATTGTAGGGCACAAACGAAAAATAATGTTAGTGAATTTTTAAAAATTATATTCTTGTATTAATTTTTATAAAATAACACAAACGTTCTTCCAAAATACAAAATAAAAATTATTATTTTAAAATAATAAAAAATAATAATTCCTTAACAAAGATTATTAATCTCATTGACCTTATGAATAAATATAACCATTTTGGAGATAGAGTTTTCGATATGAAATTATTCTTAAGGGTTATTTTCATTAAGAATGTATTTTAAATATTAATAGGTAATAATTCAATTGTCACTGAAACGTGTAAATAATGATAAAGTAAACTTGTATATATGAAAGAAAATGAATAATTTATTTATAAATACTTATATTAATAATATGTTATATATATATATATATATATGTATATGTTATATATATATATATGTTATATATATATATATATATATATATATATATATATATATTATTGATATCAATATTTATACGTTTGTGTAATTTTTTGGAATTTACTGAAGTTAATAAAGGAAGTGGTTTGATGTCAAAGGGGCCAGTTATATACATAAATGAAATCTCAAATGAAGAATTAAGCTGAATATTTTTTATCCAGTCGTTGTCGGACGTTAGTAAAAAATTTCGATTTATTAATCTAACAATAAAACAAAAAAAAAGAAAATGGAGGAGATCTTCCTTTAAAAATCAAGACAAATTAAATATAGAAGATGTACAAAGGTCATTCTAAAATTTTAATCACCAGAGGGTATTTAGGGCGGCCAGAAAGTTCCCAGATTGGTCATGAAAAAGTATTTTTGAAAAAAATTTTTTATTTTATTTAGAATTGAAGAACATTGCTACCGTGATTGTGTAATACAAGTTTACAGTGTTCAAGCAAAGTACTTAGTTCCGTAAGGTACTTCTTTTCAGAGTCTTCTCCGTTTTTTTCTCCGCGTTCTTAAGAATCTCCAGATCATTCGCAAAATTCAAACCGCAAAATGAATTTTTAAGGAATTTGAAAAGCTAACGGTCATATTGATTTGGGTCTGGACTATACGCGCTTTGCTTGTTGACAGAGACACAATTGCGTATTGTGAGGTATGTGGGTGAGCATTGACGTGTTGCTATAGCAGCTCACTGAGCATCTTGGGAGGATGTCGAAAATCTCACCATTTTTCTCCTGTTGACTGAAGGAAATCCACATATCGTTCATATGTCACTGTCTCGCCTGGCACACACTTGTCTCCACTAATCTTCCCATCACTGGTGAAAACCAATAAGAGTAAACCTTTTTTGTTAATGAGTTTGTGTCGTATGACAGTTGCTTTTCATTGGGTGGGATGACGCCAGGCCATGATTTATTGTTTTATGAGATCCGTTTCGTACAAGAACCAATTCTCGTGCTCTGTTGTCCAATACTGCATTAGATACTCTATTGTATGCCGAACGAAAATGGTAGCGATGTTTTCTGCTCAAATCATTCTGTCACACATATTTGCCTCTGAAAGATAGGGAAGAATCCACGAAGAACATACTTTTCTGAAACCAAATTGACGTGTGAGAATGACTCTAATTGTTTCAGTCAATATGCTACATGATTCACTCGTCATGCAAAGAAATTACTGTGGCTGCGTCTCTATTAAATGTTTTTAAAACAATACACTTCAGTTGTTAGATGTCACAAAAGGATTCCCTGTCTTGTTTGAATAGATTTAACCACTCAAACACTGGTTTTTAATTGAATAGCAAGTTGTGTTTATTGAAGTTGTTTGTAGATTTCATTAGGGTTTCTTCTACGTTTTGTTTCAATAAAAATGTAAGCATCAGTAGTACTTTCTTTCTAACCCCATTTCGTACACGGTGCAGATCACAAAAGGGACGTCATTGTGATGTGCATGCTATGGAGCCAAAAAGAGAGTCTGTACAACAAATTACTGGAACTTTCTGGTTGCCAAAAGTATGTATATATAATTTAATAATTAATCATATTCACAATTTAATCTGATCGATAAAATAGTAAACCTTATGAATGACTAACATATATAATTTTCGAGCCCATTCCATTTACTTACAAACTTGTAGAATATCTGAAGATTTGTCCTTTAGAGAATAGCATAGTATTCACCAAGTCTTACGTTTTTAATAGATCTTAATTTTAATAGTTTACTATAGTGAATCCATGTCTTATTGGTAATGCAAAATGTCAACGGTTTGGTTATAATTTTGAAGGAATTAAACTTAAACAATTATGTAACCCATTACCGCATAGTGGATTATTTATGATCCAAAATAATTTTTCATAATTTTACCCTAACTGCATAGCTTGTCATGCATAGACCAAACTGTTTGTTTGGATTTCCTACTATAATTTTCAAATTTTTGTAGGTTAAATACAATAATTAAAATACTATTGGCAACCTAACAATCTAATGTGATAAATATTTGAATAAGGAAATCTTTAATATTTAATAAGGAAATATAAATATTTAATATTTTATAAGGAAATCTTTAATATTTAATAAGGAAAAATTCGCTCTTCCAACTGAGTCATATATCATTTAACAATATTTATATTTTGATATACAAATGCTTGAGATTGAGTCTAGAAATATTAAGGATAATTCTAATGTTAAATTAGTGAATTGATATACGGTTTTTCTTCTCCAATATTTTCCAATAAATTCTATTATCTCTCTATTAATCATCTTATTTTAAGACTCCACAAAATTTAAATGGTCAATTTAAATTAAATCATGACAAATAATTGTATTATTAATGATTTTCGACAAAGTCGTTTTCCACAAAATGAATTAGGATTGTATAGCATATCGAAAAGCTATTCATTAACCTACTAGTAGTTTAAGTGACGATGTTAATCTTCATCACCTTTGATTTTGTTTTGTTTTTTACATTCGATATTAAGAATAAGAAATTTCAGGCTAATTATTTTTTGTTGGAATACGATAATTTTCTTAAGTAACCAATAAATAAATTGGAGCACGGCAATGAAGTCTCGGTATTAAGAGCACCAATATGGGTTTTCACAACTTTATTTTCATCACAATTTGAATTGTCTTTTGAACAATTCTCAGCAAAATATTCATAATTCGACATCTCGCTAAATTGGTAAATTTTTATTAATGTCTCATTAATAAACAATTATTCGAACAAATTTTCGTTTTAAATGATTTTCAGATTTAATTTTTAAAGTTCTAATTTTGTAATTTTAGTAATAATTTTATCTAAATATTAATTAATTTTAAAAAGATTTTATTGAAAGAGAAAACATTAATTTAGTCAATTTAAAAATTAGTTAAAAGTTATTTACTTTATTTAATTTTGTTTAAATTAAAATTTGAAATGATTTAATACTTTTTAAGTTGTTAAATATGCAGTAATTTAAAATTCAAATTATGCTCGATAAACTATTCATTGTGCACATCCAAAATGCCAATTTTCTATCCGGGTTGGAGAAACACTCAACATACCAAATTTAAAATATTCCTCACACTCGGAAAATTAAATGGCATCTTTAAATAATAAATTTGAAAACAAAGGAGAATCATCAAATATAGATTTAGTTTAGATTTTTAATTTTTTTCTAAAATTTACTGGTCTTTTTTATTTTTTTTCAAATTTATTATTTAAAGAAACCATTTAATTTTCTGAGACTTAATTTTAAAGACTTAATTTTCAAAATTTAATTTTCGTGCCCCCAAATAAATACATTTGTTATTGGTCTAATTGTTTTTATTTGTTCCTCTAATTAAAATTAAGGAGTAAAAATCAAGTATACATATTGAATTTTTAATGTACTTAATATTTCTTAATGTTATAAGATGTATTAAGATGTATGGTTAATATAATTTCATTCAGAAGAAACAACTCAAACAAACTACACCAAGCCCTCCAATTTATATACCGAAATATGAGAATTTCTATATATGTAATAATTCAAAGTTTACACCATGTTTACAAAATTCTCCATTCTATGAAAACTCTGTGATGTATATTCAACTTTGGGGTAAATTGGTAGATGGTGAGTGTTAGACTTAATTTATTTTTGTATTTCATTCTAATAGCGTTTTTAAATTAATTTAATTTAATTTTTAATTTCATTATTAAAATTGAGTTTTACACAGAAATTTGAACTATTATTTATTTTTTTCTTTTTTCAAACAAACTAATTTTTATGAGATAAAGTTGTAACTTATTTGGAGATTTCAAAGTATATTTACTATATTTAACCAAAATATTTAGATAAATCAATTTTGTTTTAACCAATGATTTTTAAACCATTTAAGTCCCTAGTTATTTAATTGCATTGTTTGATTTAACTAGTTAAAATCATGTTTGATGGAAGATTTATCTAAGGATTGATATTTAATGGTGGTTTCGGATTTTAAATAAATTTCTATTTCTATTTGATATTTATAATTTAAATGTTTCCCTTCTCTCCTGTCCATAGACAATCTTTAATTTAAATTTGAATCGCTTCTGTTTGATGAATGGGCAATATTGCCGAATTGCTTGCCTTTTTATGTATATATTTTAAAAAATATGAAATTCATAAATGAACTAGTAAATCAAAAAAAATTATATCAATTCTTTATGCTGGCAGAACAGAACTTTTGTTATCTTGTGTAGAAGGGGAAATGACTATTACATTTTTTAATATTATTACTATTTATTAATTTAATAATAATTATTTATCTTTACTTTTTTGCGTAATATAAACTACTTTTAATTTATAAGTAGATCTTTTTTTACTAATATTATTCATGATTTCCATTTTTTCCGATTTTGGCTCCTTAAAAAGTTTTTGATCAAATTTTCACATTATCATTTATTATCATCGAAAATGCGTAAGTATACAAAGTTTAAAGAAAATTGATTCAATAAAAAGCCTTCAAAAATAGGTTTCTAAATTCCATGGATGCATATATACCTATATACCTAGAAAGTAAGCTAATAAAAAGAATGGAAAAGAAATAAATAAATAAATTTAACTTAAAAAAGAAATTTTCCATTATTGTTCAGTTTTGAAAACCAAGATATCTTTCATCGGCTTATTTTTGTCATTATTCGTTATTGACTGCTTATGCCGATTTATCAATAAGATTGGGCCGGTGAATAAGAATTTTAATTAGTTAAATCGAAGTGAATTTTGAATTCGTTGTTTCATTTTTTAATTTAATTTATGATATTAAAATTTTTGTGACACGAAACTCAGTTGTCAAATTATGAAAAATCGTGGCCAAAAACATTTTTTATTTTTTTGAAGAATTTTTTTCCTTGAATTTTGAATTGAATCATGATTTTTTTTGCATGAAACTTATTATTACTGACCTGATTTTGAGTAATTATATTATAAGCTAAAAATATCCAAATAAACTTAAAAACCAAAAAATTTTCGTCAGAATATATTGTGATTAATTTAGACGGATCAACCGTCATCATCAGACTGAATTAACAATGATATACTCGCGTTTATATATCAAAGCAATGTTTATGTAATCATTATGTCATTTAAATCATGAAAATACTTTCAATTTTTTACTAATACTTTCAGAAATAGCAAAACATAAATGAAAACAATCAACATCACTTACATTATACAAAGCGGTATTGATCAAAGCTAATTGTTTCGTCAAATTATCCAATCTTTTATTTTCAACTTCCATCATTCTTCTAAGTATTCTTCTGTGAATTCTTCTGACATCTTCTGATGACAAACATTCGTGCAATTTCGATTTGAAAATGAACGATGGGATAATGTGTTCATCAATACAAGTTTCTAAAAACTGAATATCTAATTGTTTATATAATATTGTTTATACAATATATTCTGACGAAAATTTTTTGACTTTTAAAAATTCACTATCGTCATTTTTTAAATATTTATATGTATCTTATCCTACTGCAATCAAGATTTTTAGAAGACATATCAAAATTTTGGAATCGGTAAATCGAAAACAAAATCGAAACCAATCCATACGACCATGATACGTCCCAGTGTTTCATGTTGGTTCGAAATCGTTCAACAGATCTCCTTGACGTTCATCTCATCTATTTTCTTCTAGCACATCTTCGACAATCAGAAGTAATAACTCTAAGGAGAGCGTTTCCTCATTCTTTCAAATTTTCAGCAATTTCATAATTTATATCTTTCGAAATGACAAATCATCATTTGATTGGCAGGCTCAGAACACTCATGATAATCTCAGCATCACTCAGTTTGTCTTGATAAGTTTTCTTTGATGATATAATCAGAATCAATGTAGCTGGCAGGAAATGAGGTCGAGAATACAAAACCAAGATCGTTCGAAACCCATACAAAACAAAATTAAGAGTTCCATCGAATCGAAGAGAAGCAGCAATAGACTCACAACGTGACAAACAAGTACTGCTTCATTATCAACCATATTGGCACGATCAGAATGTTGTAATGTGGCGTAAGAATGGAATTGTAAAATCAAACAACTACACAATAGCCCACATGAACAAAAAAATAACAAGAATTTCTGCATATACCTTTTTAATTCTTACAATTTTCTACCGAGTTTCCGCTAATTGATATTATTTAAACAAACGATATATATAAAACTCATACATTTTTTATATAATATAATAATAATTTATAATATAATATTATAATATTAATTATTAAATTATAATAATAATTTATTATCTATTATTTTTAAGCCGAAGTCAAACACTGATCGATTAAAATGATTATATATTCTTTGAAAATTAATATTCGGGTAATGAAGTAATCTATAGTCGATTTTAGTCTTCCTGTCACATCATTTTTTAACATGAGATATTCTAGTAAGTGAAGACTAGTACCAACAGTCGTAATATAAAATTTGAATTATGAAATAATTACTTGTTTTTGTAATAATACAGTGTAAATAGTCAGAAATCATCTAATATTAAAGAAGACTTATTAATCTAGTAACATTTCCTAGGTCATAATCAAGAATCAGTATTCACCAAATCAGATTCCATGAAAACAATCAAATGAGTTTTTTTTTACAAAGTTAAGCATTATATAGGAATGGTAATTTGAACATGGTATCTCGATTTCGTCGCACGTGTTGATTTTGTCATAAAGTGGCTATATAACTTATAATTTAAATTATTACTACAAATTTTGATTTTTTAATATTTATATAATTAATTGTGTAATATTATATCTGTTTTGCATATTAATTTTGTGTTTCGCAACAAGGTATACAAGAGATACAATTACGCGACTGTTTTTTGACAAATAGACTAGCAGCAACAATGGATTTTCAAATAACTGAAGCACAGAAGACTATTAAAAACGTAACCCTAGTTCACGAAGGATGTTTTAACAGTTCTAGTGATTGGTATTCGAATGTTCACGAGCGAATGAGGCCGAAAAATATTTCTCAACTTAATAATTACAATATTCACTTATTTTCAGTTTTTGTTGCAGCTGAGTATTGGGCATCAAAATTGTCCCTTGAGAAAGAATGGAATAATGAGGGCAAATATCAGGTTTATTATCGATTTTGTATATGTTTCAATATGTTATTTCAGGTGCATCTATATTGTGGAATAAATGAATGTAATTCATACCAGGTATAATATATTTTATTTACCATTTTCAATGTTTTGTAATGATCATGCTTTAATACGATTAATATTTGGTATCACAAAAAAATAAAAGTAATTTTTATCTCGTGTGACATTCACGTAACACACAGACATTTTGATGTGCCACAGCCGGGATCCTGAAGAAACATCATAAGGAAAAAAATCGCAAAATAATTTTTTGTCACAGAAATGATGATAATTTATCATATCATTTCTACCACGAAATTTTCCATAAAAATATTATAAATCTGCGAAAAAATAATTTAACATAGTTTAATTTATTTTTCAAAATTTTTGGATGTTTTGTCGTTAATCGCGATAGTCAATCATCACTCCTAATAGACTCATGGCCAATAGAAAAGATGGTAGTATAAAAGAGGTAGACGCTGATATGCAAAACTTGTAGTATTTTCCACGACTTCATCGCAATCGTGAATATTATAGGCTATGGCGTTTGCTCTGAATAATCGTATAGCCTGGTTTTCTCTAGTATGGATTGTATATATCGAAGAATTTCCTCGATACCACTTGCCGACATTTCATGGAGAGAGGATGAAAGTCGCCGTTGAAAATATAATAATAAAGATAATAATACCTATTTGTACAATCATTTGTGGATGAATGCTATGATATTTTCTTTGGGTTCCCTAAATTATAATTATTGGGTTCTAGATTAAAATCCAAAGTCATTATTCGCAAACTTTATTTCTAATACAACTTTCATTATTCAAACAAATTTATGATGAACAATATTTCAGTTACATAAACCAGATTTTCAAATTCTAAATATAAATAATAATATCGATGTATATATATATATATATATATATATATATATATATATATATATATATATATATATA
>MQRK01245661.1:2377-14475 GCA_001938485.1 Girardia tigrina
ATATATATATATATATATATATATATATATATATAGAAATATTCTGTTAGGAAATGTTGATTTTTGATTCACTTGAATTGGAGATCAATTTATTTAACGCTTTCTTTTCTTCAACTAAAACTTCTGGATGACTCTCAGGATTTTTTCTGATCTTCAACATCTGTTCTACTTCTTTTAATTTCGTAATCCACTTATAGACTTTAAAGCATGATATAATGTGTTTATGTTATTCTTAATACAATTAATAAACAATTAATTAAAAATTAAATTACCATGTTCCTTAATCGTCCGTGAACATTCTTTCAAAATAGAACTACAAAAGTTCAGTTTAAATGGATTTCTCAAACATTTTCTTTTGCCAAAATATGTTTTGAAAAAGTTGAAGGAATATATTACATTTTTAAAAGGTTTATGTAGAGATGTTTTGACATCCGTACAAAATAGAAATTTTAACTTTTTACAATTATTCTTGAACACTTTTTCGTCAAATATCTTAACAAATTTATTAATTTTAGGTATATGTTAACTATGTAAAATTCCAGATATATTTAAGACCTACCCTTGATTTGATTTTGAAACAAATTTTATCAAAGATTTGAGGTAAATAAATATAAAGAATTTCTAATTTGTCGATTTTGGAATTTTATGGGATTTAAAATTCTTTCACTAACTTTTTTTAAACGAAATTATGATTCTTCAAAAGAATACTATAATGCATTGATGACGAGTTTTGTAGTTTGCATTTTGACAAAAATTAAACATTTTATATTTTATCAGATAATGTATCTGTGAGGAATATTTTCGAATGGTGTTTATTGTATGTTGTGTTCGGTATGTTGTTTTAGGATTGTGTTTCTTCAACCAGATTAAAGAATGACATTTTGAACGTTTTGAATATTCGGATTATTCGGACAACTTTGAAATGTAAATAAGAACTTTAAAATTAAATTAATATAATTTAATTATTTAACATACAATAATATTTTAATCAAAATATTTTATTTCGTTTTGAAATTGATATAAAAAATTTTAAAAGTGGATTGTAACGTAAAGATTTAAATGAAGTATTTAAAAAGAATTAAATTATATTTGAAACAAATTTTAAAATATTTTTGTAAAGAATTGTATTTTAAAATTTTTTAAATAATTTTTTTTGATACCGTAGCCCTGGGGCCGTGGGTGCACTCAATTATGCACATGCATTTATGGCTTAGTTTTGCATATTTTTGAGTGTCTCAGCAGGCAAGGGAACCTGGTAGCGCCTATCTTCTCTCCAGGTCCTTTGCTGGGTTTTTTTTCATCCTTCTAGGTGTCTATACACTCTTTTCACCCAGGTTGCTCTGGATGAGGAAGCCCGTTTAGTCGCCAACCATTTGACCATGGAACAGGTATTACAGGTTTACATGGTACTGGTAGTAGTCAGCTAATCTGACCTGACCTGTAGTCAGTGGCCCAGCGATTTCCCTATCGGTCATCCATTTAAGTACTATCGCGGGCAATGGTTGCTTAACTTCGGAGATCAGACGAGATCGAGTATACCCAACTGCGGTCATCGACTACAATTAATTGACTACAAAATAATTAGAGGCTTAGAAATAAAATTCAAAAATTTATCAATCAAGAACGATGTCGAACTATGAAAGTTTTGTGTTCCATTGTCCAGGGGGCAATCTGAGTTGATATGTCAATAAAATATTGGAAATCCTATTAGTGTAATTAGTACCAAACACAAAATTAAATTTCTTTTATCCGCTATTTTCTCAACTGCAAAAATTTAATTTTTATATATCTTTAAATGTAAATATAATTAAACTTAATTATTTATATTTCATTTATATATTTTAAGAATTAAAATCTTTGATAAATTGATAATTAATTAAATTTTTATTTGCAAATTAAACCTAACATTTTAATTGTCCTTTTTGTCAAATAAATATAAATCTATATTAAAAAAATCATTCCTTTCGTTTTTTTATTAAATAATTCTTTGAAAAAACATTCCTCAAACAAAATGCTCTTCATAATTTCCTTTGACAGATGGAATTAAAATTCAAAATTTTAATTTGAAAACAAAAATTAATCTTCATAAGGAGTATCAAAGTTAGGAAAATTTATAAAAAAATGTTTCATTTTTGTTTGGATTCATTTAATTGATACAAATATCCATTTTATTTTATTATTATTTCAATTAGTCTTCAAAAAGTTTTGGGATTTTTGTTTTTTGAGTCTTGATTTAAAATTAAAATAATAATAAAAAACACAAATAAAATCATTTTGTTTTTTATTGAAAAAAAACATTTTTTAATAAAAATTAAATTGTTTTTATTATATCATTCGGTAAAACAAGAACATTAATTTTAAAATTCTGTTATCAAAAAAAGAATATTGAAACACGAAAAAAACAAATAATTTTCTTTTGATATTTTTATTTTGATATTAATAAATTTGTTTTATTTTTAAAATTATTATTCCTTTAATAAAATGAATTTAATCTATCTTATATGCTTTTTAGATAATTTATATATAATTCTGGTGTCTTGAATGTTAATTTATTGAGCAAAATTCACCAGATCATAAAATTAATTATTTGTAAAATAGTAGATGTAGAAATCGTGGTAAAAAGGTACACAAAAATCCATAATAATTTATTGTGAACAAACGATATTTGAAGAACTAGAATAAAATGAAAAAGGAACTATTAGAATTAAAATGTAGTAGCATTCTCACCGAACTAAGAATTAGTTTAAATTGATATTACCTAACAATTTAAGATAACCTAAATCTTTCCACAAATGCATTTATGGATTATATGAGAATATGATGTTAAACTTTTTACGGGCCTTTTCCTGGAACGTATCTTCCGTGTAAAACTATTCGGAGAACTGACCTTTGGTCAAGTAGTCAGTTCCTCATAGAATCCAGTTAATGGTAAATTTTGATAAATATTGAATGGTAAATTCAGGCACATTTCTTCATTAAAATAATTTGTTAAATTAGTTAATGTTCTGGGACCGGAGATATGATGTCCGTATGGATACATATCTTCACCCTCTCGACGCGTCCTCGTCGCGATCCTGGATACCTAACTAAATTCGAGAGGGGGTGCTCTCAGCTAGGGCTAGCATTCCATATGTAGACACCTTAATCAGTGATGCTACTAAAAGAATAGCCAGCACAGAAAATACTGGGATTGCTCGCAAAATAATAGGATCTCAGGCTAAGTGGGGACTAATGGTGTCCCCTAGGCGGGAATTTTTCCAACCACACTTTTTAGAGAGTCATAAAATGTAGTTTTTCTCGCTGTCACTGTATCCACAGTCAGATGGAGAGTACATTTCTACGACAATTATTCTGACGGAAATGATTTTTTGCTCTGAAAATTCGATCTGAGAACGCCTCAAAACTCGATATCATCTTTAGGTAGTCTGGTTAATAGACCAACTTTTCTTTCCCTAATTTATCCCATTTGTGGTTCACTGTTGTAAAGGTTACACTTTTCATAATTCTCAGTCACGACACCAAAATTGTGCGTTTCCGTCAGGATGGCTACATCTTGGATTTGAAGAAGGTTTGTACATGAATTTTTGAGAGTTCGACGATCAGAAAGTCCTGAGTGTTACTGATGCTCTAAAAAAGCTAAATGTAGATGTACAAATGGGACAAATTAGGGAAAGAAAAGTTGGTCTATTAACCAGACTACCTAAAGATGATATCGAGTTTTGAGGCGTTCTCAGATCAAATTTTCAGAGCAAAAAATCATTTCCGTCAGAATAATTGTCGTAGAAATGTACTCTCCATCTGACTGGGGATACAGTGACAGCGAGAAAAACTACATTTTATGACTTTCTAAAAAGTGTGGTTGGAAAAGCAGAGGCAGAAGCTAGGCAGTCCGGGTGAATGTTGGTGGTGGGAGGAGACTTCGATTACCGCATACACTTTGACATACCAAGTACCCAGCGTCGGAAAGTATGCACCCAGTGCACACATGTCAGATAATGGGGAAAGGCTAATATTACTAGCTGAAGAGAAGGTAGTAAACTCCTTTTTTCGCCACAATGATTGAAAAAGCACCAACTGGACCCACTCAGTGAGGAAGAGGAAGAAGCTACTGGATTACTTTCTTGTGTGTCCAGAAAATATGAACAAGATCAAAGATGTGCAATCTAAGCATCTTCCTGATTGGGGATCGGATCACGATTGCGTAGTTTATATCTAGAAAAAGGATATAGGACAGCTAGTATGAAAGGGAAACCGATAATAGAATTGCCTAAAAGCATTCGAAAAGATCTTGTAACACGTGACCACGAAAGTTTGTCGTCCAAGCGTCAGTGAACCATTGGAGAAGGAGGACCAGGATGGGAAAACTCAGAGAAAGTTATTACAACACTACTGGAAAAGTACCGGAAGATCAAAAAGACACCCCTAAAGGGAAACTGATTACAAAATCTAACTAATTACAAAATCTTAATTACAAAAGCTAACTAGTTCCATTTATAAATGGAAGAGAGAAAGATTGATCAATATCATTACTGAGATTGAAAAAAATTAAATGTTGGAAGCTTCAAGAAGAAAGGTGTAGCTTATCTAGAAACTTCTATGCTGAGGAATCCAGAAACGAAAATGCATAGGCTTTTTACGCGTGTGCCATCAGTATCTAATATTCAGAGGGCAGGTCATTATCAGAAGCTCTTCAAAGCGCACCCACTTATTGAGTGGGCGGATTTGACTCGATTCCCTGAGGAAAGTTATATTGGTATAGATCCACCGAACACAGAAGAGGTACAGTTTGTCATATCACAAAAGAGTAATGGGAAGGTACCCGGCTCAAATGGGGTTATAAAAGCAGCGAATTTTATAGTTGGTTAATTAATTTACTATATTCGCTGCTTTTACAGTTAAAAATTATGATAGTGTTATAAACTAAGTTTATCAAAATAAATAATTATTATTTGGATAAACCTAGTTGATAAAAAAATAAATTAACAAAAACAATCAGTCAAAGTAACAAGGTCAAAACAACTCTTTAATACAAAAAAATAAATATACATACGTTAATCATAATATTCATTACTTTAATCTTTCCATGACATTAAGTTTGAAATTTATGATTTCATCATTGATGTATTTTTGGTATAATTAATTAATAAATATGTATTAGAGTTTATCAAAGAATCCAAAAAAGAAAAATGCAGTAGACTCCAATACAAATTGATGACTGATCATGTGATCCAAACCTTTCAAATCTCAGATCTTCCATAATTTGATCCATACGTTCCTGACCATAAAAATCGAAATTAACAACAAAAAAACGTCAAATCTTCGCATTACAGTTCTTTTGATATGAATAAAAAAACTCTATCCGCCTGTCTTTCAAGACTCAATGCGGATAAAAAAATTAAAAGACGAAATAATAAAAAAAATAAAAAAACATTCAATGACACAATCAACAATGAAAACTTACACATCAAACGCGAAATAGTTACAAGAGCAATTGAAAGCAAACACCAATGTCAAAGATTACATACAAAAAAATAACGCAGTGTCAGAGGAAGTATTACATTGCCATATCACAAATGAGTAATGGGAAGGCCCCCAGCTCAAATGGGGTGATTGCGGAAGTTTTAAAATAGGGCGGCCAACCCCTCATTGACAAACTGAAGCTCGATTTTCAGATTATTTGGAACGGGGATGGTCATCCATTCCCAAAGGCTTGGAGGAGTGCAAAATTGGTAACACTCTTAAAGGGAAAGGGTGGAAGGTAAAATTCGAAAATTTATAGAAGGATCTTCCTCTTAGAAGTTACCGGCAAAGGTTTTGCACGAAAAATCGTAAATATAATGACGCCGTCAATGGAAGAAAGGTTATACCCTTGGCAGTTTGGTTTTCGGCCGAAGAGAGGTACTTTGCATACAAGGTACTTTGTATACTTAGGTGGATACAGGAAGAAGGTCGATATAAGAACCAAAAGCTATTTGTGATATTCACCAATTTGGAAAATGCATTTGATAGTTTCCCATGTGAAGTTCTGAGGGCTTGCCTGAAAAGATTTGGTTTGACCGACAAAATTCTCTACCTGATCAAAGAATTCCATGAGAGCATTATTTCCTCTGTGGTGGATTGTCAGTTTCTCGTGGAAAGAGGTGTCAGACATGGATGTGTGATGGGACTTTGTCTTTTTAACTTGGTCTTCGAAGAAGTTATCAAAACGGCGATACTGAAAGGATTCGGGAAGGAATTACGCTGATTGACGAGCATGGTCACGAATTTCAAGTCAATAGACTTGCTTATACGGATGACCTATGTATCATTATCTATGATATTGATCGTGTCTGTAAAAATCTGGATACACTTAGAAGCACATTTTCAGAATTCTGGTTGACTATTAGTGCATCTAAGACGAAAGTCATGTGCCTAACTGATGACTCGGGAACTGGAATATCGCAAGTGATGTGTCGTGACAAATTAATATAATGGGTGAGTGAGTTCTGTTACCTCGGCAGTATATTGACCACATTTGGTAGCTGCAGTCGGGATATCGGTCAGTGGTTGCTTTGTGGAATGAGTAAGTTACGAGAATTGCAGCTGGCGATTCAAAGTAACAAGTTCCTATAGCGCTGAGAAGAAGACAAATCGAATCAAGCATTTTTCCGGTAGTGTATTATTGGAATAAGTGCTGGGCAACACCTGAAAAGAAATAGCCCGGCTACAATCTTTTCCTAATACCTGCACACCCACTGCTCTTGGTAAAACTAAACTTGACAGAATACGTAATACGGATATGTCAATTCGTTTACTGGTGAAACGACGTATTGTATTCTTTGAGTAAAAAAGACGAAAAGGTGTATGTGAGGTTAAAAGAGTATTAAACTCTGAAATGGCCTCAGGAAATAGAAAGATCAGTGACCGTAAAAAGCAGTTGATGAAAGAGCGTATCGCCCGTGATATGCACTGGTTATTTGGTGGCCAAGAAGATTTGGTCGAATACCAGGAATGCTTGAATGAGAGAGGAACTTTCGACACTGACGAGAAATTCAAACACCTTATCAAAACAATTGTATCTAAAAACTTTCAGAAGAGATTGAAAAAGGATAAGAGTACCCGATAATGCTCCAACCACGTATCAAAAAAGTTTAATGTACGTATCCTTCTTGTTTCAAAGCTTTTGGGAACAAAAGGAACCAAAAAGACACATCATAATCGTACATACGGTCACGACGCCGCAGCGACAGAATGGTGACAAACCTTTCCAGTGTTCCAGGGAAAATTGTCACTAGACATATAAAACGGATGGATGGTTAAAGCAACATTTATTGATCGATCACCGAACCCAAGGGAGTACCAGTGGAACTAGTGATTTACAAAATAACTTAGATGAAGGATGTATAAAATATTCGAACCCGATCGCGATGCATGATGTGTCAGTGCCCCTCGAAGGTATCACGGAGACAGACTCAGTAGTGATTCCAAGGTTAATTCTCGACTTTCGGTTAAGTAATACAAATGTTGTGGGGATATTTCGATGTCGCTTTACTTATTGTACGAAACGTGTTTACACAGCCAAATTCTTAAAATCAATATACTTTAATATGAAACTGATAAATAATAGATTTATAATACGAATTTTACAATAAATAATAAACGGGTAAAATATATAAAATTTTTAAAACAATTTTGAAAGAAATTAAATGTAAATTAAATATTTTTGCAAAATGATTTTGAAAATAAAAATAGTATTATAAGTTAAATTGAATAACTTTATTTTATAAATAAATTTTTAAAAAATATTATTTAAATATATAAAATAAATTTAAAGAAAATTTAATAAATGTAGTTTTGCGAAATTATTAAATCAACGTAAAATTTTTTTAAATATGTGTATTATTTTTATTAAAAACTTTTTGTGTTTAAGATGAATTCGGTATCAAAACATAGAATAGTGAAGACTCACAGTCGAGCAGATCAAATATCGTTTTCTCAAATGGCAATTGATAGCTGCCAATGGTTGGTTTACGAGAATGAGATTGATTACATTTAGTGCATTTTTCTTAGTTTTAAGGAAAAGTGAAATAAAGTTATTTTCATCCAATAATATATTGGATAAATTTTATTTATTTTCGGCAAGTTTCCATATAGTGTACCTGCTTGGTACATTTTGTGACCTGATGATGTGATTTTTATTATCTCGAAACGCGTCGTCTTATTTTTATCCCTAATATATATATATATAGGACTACTAAAATTCAGATTAAAGCAATATAATTGTTAATATTGTAAAAAGAAGGACAAATAAGGTTTTAAGTGTATTAAAAAGGAAATGATTTATTTTATATATTTCGGATTATAAGTTTTTGTTTGTGGAAATTTTAATCAATAAGTGCTTCTTGATTAAACTGTTATTATTGTTTTTGAGGACTCTTTTCTTCTATTTTTTCTTCTTCTAAAATGTGTTTTGTTGGAGTCAGAGGGTTTTCAAAATATATAATTTTTGCTTAATTTGTATAGATTGTCACATGGGATCTCTCCAATAAATTATAATTTCATTTTATGTACACGATATATACGACTAATTTGAGTAAAACATATTTCATATATATTTTGACATGTTTTTATAATTAATTTTAAAATTAATGATTGAAAAATTAACAAAGAATATATTGATTCTCCTAAAATAATAATTATCAAAAAATGACTTCCTGTTATTAAGGTTTAATTTGTACAAAAATAATAAATTTTATTTTTTCATTAATTTATTGTAAAATAATATAATTTTTTTCAATAATAGTTTGGTTAATATATATTTATTATTATATTATATTAATTTAATAATGTTGTATTTTCTAGTTTTTTATTGTTTTCTATTGTTTCTAGTTTTCTATTGTTTCTAGTTTTTTTATTATTCAGATACATTTTAATTATTATTTTTTTTTATTTTTTTATTTTTTAACATTTTGTTAAGTGTATCACAAACAAATAATTTATAAATGTTCTATGGAAACTTCATTATGTTCACATTATTAATGAGGTCTATAATGAGAATTATCAAAACTTATCATTCAGAAGGAAGACTAAAAGTTTTAAGAAATAGATTTAAATTTTAAATATAATTTAAAACTAAATTTAATAAGACATTAACATTTTCAATGAAAATTCACTATTTATAATATAAAATAACAAAATTTTTCGAAAGTTTCTCAAACAAACTTTCTCAGAATTTTTTGATACTTTTCAACATGCTGGTTTTGAATTTGTTATTGGTTTTCTTTTTTCGTCTCAGATTTAATCTAGGAATTAAAAAAAAGAATTTTGACAAAACCCCTCATTTTTTAATTTTGTTCGTTTCAGATTTGTTGTAATGACCAGAAAATGATCCACCAGAAGTTATAGTTCAAAATATTGATAAAAAGAAGCACAAACTGACAAGAATAGCATAACAGTGGATTGTAAAGTCATGTGCGAACAATCAAAAGTAAAGGTTTGAACGAGACTGTCTTTTATGTTGTGTGCTATCGTCTCTAATCAAAAATCAAGGTAATCTCCCATAATTACTGTATCCCACGCTCCTTGGTACCTTTTCTACATTTTTTGGATATCCTGGTGGAAGAGTTCTCTCTGTTCCTCGCTAAAGTCACCAAGGTTTTCCCGAAACCAATGTAGATGCAAATGCAAATAATGAAGTTTCATCGACATTCTGCAGCCCAGTTTTTCAAAGTGTTTGAGCAAATCACTGATCTCTAGTTAGTACTCGTCACTCTTCTTATTTCCCAAGAATCCTTCCACAACTTTCCTAAAGGCTCTCCAGACATTCCTTTCTTTAGGAGTCATCTTCTTTTCTAAGTCCTCTGACGCCAACATAAGTCTAATTTGACGGCCCGTAAATACACCAGCTTGGACTTTAGCTTCAGACAACTTGCTAATTTTGCTAATATATTTGAAAGCACGTCCTCTGAAATTTAAAGCTTTTACAAATTGTTTCGCAAGTCAGAGCTTTATATGTAATTGCAGCAGCAAGATCTTTTCTTTTCCGACTAAAGGATGGTGTATGATATTACGGAAGCGAGTTAATAAGATCAAAGAAGCCTATCAACTCAATTACACAATCCCGTAATTAATGAAATAAATAAAAAAGATATAAACTATTAAACTATAAATGTATGGATAACAATTCAAATGGAAAGAGATAGAGATAGAGATAAGCAGTTATTTAATGACACAAAGAGTAAAGTCGCAGGAATGTAAACATCAATAATTTAACCAGAGAAAATAATAATTACATTTATGTTCAAACTCGAGAGGAACTCTTGACCGTCACAAATCAATTTCTGGTAAAACGACGAGTGTCGTAGAATCGTTATAATGATCATGAAGTGGTTCTGCTTTATTTCAATCAGGAATTTCGTTTCGGTTGGTTATTTTTGTCTGACTTGGTATTATACTGGAAAGAACGATATTATAGATCAGTATTGATTGTTTCCGCGCACGACTATAATCAAATGAATTAACTAATTCACTGACGATAACAGGACAACGGATAATTAATTTCCTTCGGCAATTTGCGAAGCAGTAATTGCTGTTTCTTGATATCAAATTTTAATTTATAATTGTGATTGTTTTTTAATCGATTGTTTTTAATTTTATTGTTAATAGCAATACTTTAATTAAGTTATCGTGAGCCAAATTTGAGATATTTTCCTTTTATTAAGATGACTTATGACTTCTTGGGCTTTCTTTTAATTTTTATTTTCTCGGAGTTTGTTTCTTCTTCTTTTAATCCAAGAAAAAAACTTTCGAATTTTTACGAGGGGGTAAAAACGTAAACAAAAAAAACAAAAATATAAGTGAATTAATAAAAAAAATGATAAATAAAATTATTACAGGTAAATAAAATAATGACATTCAACCATGAGATTATTTAAGAAACGAAACAAATTAAAAAAACTATACACATGGGTTTATTTTAAAGAAATAACATGGTAAATGCTCATCATTTATGTTCCATATGTACGTCAGTGAGAAATCAAAGTCCGCATAATATGAAATTGTACTTTCCAGGAAGTAATGCATCTCTAAGGGGCCAATCTTTTGTATCATAGTGTTGATCTGTAGCCCGACTGTCCCAGAGACAAGGAAAGCAGGAATATTTTGCATATCTGCTTGTAATCCAAGCAAAAATCCAATCATCTTAAAGTCTCCGCAGACCTCCCACTTATATTTCTTGTAATCAATCATTTGTAAGCAGATTTTCACATTTCCGTATTCTTCTTTGAGGTGGACGGAATGGGCTATTGGGAAAGAAGGGAAAATATTGCCGTTATTGAGTAAAACAGCCTTTAGGATTCTACTTGAGCTGTCGATAAATAGCCGCCAGTGACTTGGATGATGTTCATAACCAATTTCTTGAAAAAGCCCAGTCAAATCTGAGCAATAGCACAACGAGTCTTTCATCGTATAAAACTTCGAGAAACGTTCATGTCGTTTTCAATAAATTGATGATTTGCAGGTTGGACCCAGCAAATTCCACTCTTTCAAACGAGAGTTAAGTAGTACAGCATTTGATTTGTAAGTCCTAGTCTTATTAAGTCATCGAGCTCCTGTTGATTAGGAAAGTGCTGGACTTTCTTTGAACTTTTTTAAACAAAATCCACGTAGGCGTCACTATCTTCTTTATGAAAAATCTCATCATCAGCGATAGCTTTTAGAGGTGGCGGTTGAGGTACTGGTAATTTTTTAGAGTGGAGCACGGGTTCTAAAGATTATGGGATGTTGGGATAAATAAGACTTTTTTGATCTCTGGGATTTTTAAATTTGGAAATGTCAACCATACATTAATAGCAATCATCTTGGGGATTTGTTGGCTCTCTCCATATCCGAGGGATTCCAAAAGACATGCTGCTGAGATGACCATTTTCCTAAATTTAACCGGCAAGTATCACAACTGAAATGGGGCACCCATGATTTTTCTTAATAAGTGACAGAAACACCTGTTAGGAATTAAAAATGTTAGGAAAATTTTTGAAGGAAAGTTATATTAAATATGTACAAATTAAAATTTTTATATAATTAAATATGTAACAGTCGAAAAAAGAAAGTTATATTAAATA
>MQRK01245662.1:17594-74194 GCA_001938485.1 Girardia tigrina
CGAAAAAAATTAATAGATTAATTTGGGTCGAGATAATTAAATTAAATTAACAGGAAAATTTGTTTTAGAAATGTGAATTGTTATAGTAATAAATTTTTGGTGGTGTTAAATTATGGCTTAAGAATGTGATAATAATGAAAGTGGCATAAACGCTACTTACATTATTAATAAGAAATTTTCCAAAATGTAATATTTATAAATATTACTTATGCAAAATTTTAATCTATGAATAAATAGAGATATCATAAATAAATTCTCAAAAAATAATTGTAAATAAAAGAAATATCGAAATAAATTATAGATTAAATAAAAGAAATTATTTTATTTAATTTCTAATACTACTTGTACAAATTGGAAAACAATTTTTTGTACATTTTTGCGTTGAAAAGAATTAATCTCTCTATGTTTCAATTATTCGAATCGGAAAAAGTTTAATTTTAATGCGTTTAAAAAAAATAAATATAAAGCAATTTTCAAATAAAAAAATATTTAAATTAGTTTAAATATTACAAAAATCGAATATTTCCATAAAATTAATCGGTAAGAATTATTTGGAAGAAATACAATTTTTAAATTTGTCACAAAATTTGATTTAGAAATATTTTATGTATGTTAAAATACTTTTGTGTTTGACCTTTAAAAGTCGTGATCTTTTATCGAATTTAAGAATACTTTCGAATTCAAAACATGAATTAAAAACAGTACAATAACATATCTTAATCGGAGAATCTTGTTAATAATAAATATAAATATAATCTCAATAGAAATGTTGTGTCATTTAGAAATTCGTTTGGTGTAAATAAATTTTAATTCATCTTCCAAATATAATTAGTATTTTTTGTACAATTAGAACAGACATATGAAACACTTCAGTAATTATTTCGAGATATAACATTTATATCATCTAAAGCATTTTAAATTTTGTGAAACATTTAATATAACACAACTCTAATGGCAGGTAATCAATTCGAATGACTCAAGAAAGATTGTTTAATTCTTTGAAAATAAGAAGAAATATTGAATTTACAATCGATGGTGATTGTGACAGAGATATGCTTTGTGTGATTTGTGAGAATGTATTGATGAATGCTCATTGTGGTCCTTGTGGGTGTCGATATTGCCTAGATTGTGTGAGAGAATATTTGAACGGAGAAGAGAAGATGTGTCCAGGGAATACAGACGAATGCCACGAGGAATTATTGGATATTGATAGAAATGTTTGTGTAGATGAACTGATTAATATACAGCTTTCCAGAGTGATTGTGAAATGTCCTCATTTTAATTGTCAGTTCAAAGATGAAGTGAGGAGAATACAAAGTCACTTTGAAAAATGTGGTTCTTTATCAACGACTTTAATGTTTCAAAATGGGAACATTAGCGATTCGAATACATTCAGTGATGTTCAGAGAGACAAAATTCTGAGAGAGGTTTTATTACAATCAAAATCAATGCAAGAATCAATGAACGATATGAGAAATGAAATGAATTTACTGAAGAAAGATCTGAGTGATTTGAAAAAAGAAAATGTGAATTTGAAAAAGGAAATTGAATCAATGAAGAGAGATAAAATTATTGAAAAGTAAATATTGATTAAATTTGAAACTCATTGATATAATTATTTCAGAAAATTATTGACGACAATCGATCAGAAAATGTGAGAGAAATTCGTGAGTTACAAAAGAAACTGGAGGAAGCACAAAATATTCTCAAAGAAGAACAAGTATCGATTTTAATATTTGAATCGTTTTGATTTTTTGTTCAGATAAAATCGAATAAGAAATATGAGGATATAAATGGAAAATTAATTGATTTAAAATAGATATTGACATCAAGAAATAAATCGATCTCAGATTTAGAAAATAACGTGAGATTGATGAAGAATTTCAAGGAAAAATTCGGAGAATTTGTGTGGAGAATCGATAAATGGAGTCATAAATTAGAACAAGCGCGAGCGGGAATTACTGAAGATTTATACAGTGAAGCATTTTATTCTCACAGAAACGGATATAAAATGTGTCTCTGTGTGTTTCCTAGTGGAGATGGTGTTGGTAAAGGAACTCATTTGAGTGTTTATTTTCATTTGATTCCAGGAGAATTCGACGATATTTTATCGTGGCCCTTCAAACACGACGTAATATTTGAGCTGATCAATCAGCACTCGACACAAGCTCATATCACAGATGAGATTAAATATTTGAATAATCAGGGACATGTAGTATATCAAAAGCCGATAATTATATGTAATATAAAATTTTTAAATATTTGACGTAGTAATCCAAAATTCGTCTCATTGAACGAATTATCGAATAATCTCTCATTGATCGATAAAGATCGAATAATCATCAGATGCAGAGTTAAGATCGATGCAGATCTGATTTAGGTGCGCCTCAAAAGCTCTCTCAATTATCGATTGAAATTTGTGATTGGATGTAAAACGTGTTGTGATAAATAGAAATATAATTTAATCGATTTATTTGTCATTTACTTTCTGATAGAAATAATTTATTCTTTAACCCCAACCAAAAAATGAAGATGAGTGAATCAAATACAAATTGTAGATCGATTATATTCGCTGATGAAAATTCTTTTTATTTGTGTGTAGTTTAAATTAATTGAGCTTTATATGTATTTAAATTAATTCTTTTATTATCGATTTTATTTTTTATTAATTAATTTTGATTTATTTCTAATTATTTTTTATTTATTTATTAAAAAATTATTTTACATTTATTTTTATTATTTGTAAATATTATTTTATATTTTTAATTTTCGCGAAATTGTTGTTAATTCAGCCTGAAGATGGGGGAAAATCCACCGAAATATATTGCAATAAAATTTGATTTTAATGGCGTTCTTAATTAATTTAAAACTATTTACTTTATTTAAATTTTAATATGAATTTAAATTTTAATAATTTTAAATTTGAAACGATTTAATATTTATTATTAACCATTTCTTGGTTTTCCCAGTTTTGATATCTGATCTAATCTGTTTTATCACGTCATTATCTTTCTGCCATTTGAATCCTTTGGATTCATCGTCTAACGCTAGAATTCTTGTTTTAACTTTACCCTTCTTAGGTTCCTCATGCATAGTTTGACATTGTACACACATTTCACAGGAATTTCTCTACATTGCATCGGCGTTAGAGTGTTTTTCACCTTTCCGGTATTCCATTGTCATATCCAACCCACTTAGAAAGTTTATCCAAATTTGAAATTTCGAAGTGATTGAGTTCTTTTTTCGTCATCATAAAGGTAATGGCTTTATGATCCGTTCTTAATAGAAATTTCTTGCCAGACAAATAGTGCTTGAAGTGTTGTGTAAAATAGTAGATTGCCAACAGTTCTTTTCTCGTAATACAGTATCCCAATACATGTTTGTTCATTTTGTGGGATCCATACGCAATCACTCTTTATCTTCCATACATATCTTTCTGCGATAGCACCGCGCCAATGGTGTCAAAACTAGCGTCCGTGTCCAATATGAATTCTTTTCCGAAATCTGGGTATTGTTGTATAATCTAGGTATAATCTGGGTATAATCTAGTATTGTTGTATTGATTATCTTTTCCTTTAATTTTTGAAACGCTTTGTTGCGTTCTTCCGTCCATATTAGCTTTTTTTCTTTATTCTTTCCGCATAGTCCTTCCAATACTTTTGAATACTTTGCATAATCTTTTAGGAATTTCCTGTAATAGTTCGTTAAACTTAAAAAGCTTCTCAAATGTTTTACACATGAAGGATTCTGAAACTTACTAATCGCAACAATCTTTGTCTGATCTGTTTCTATGCCATCTCTACTGATCACATATCCCGAAAACTTTGTCTTTTCAACCAAAAAGTGACATTTATCTGGATTAATTCTCAGACCCCATTGCTTTATTTTACTAAATACGTGTTCAATTCGTCTGATGTGTTCTTCCTTGTCTTTTGCAAAAATTAATATGTCGTCTAAATACACAACTGCCTCTTTCCAATTTAATTCACTCAAAACTCTTACCATTAGTTCTTAAAACGTTGCTGGTGCCGCTGCAATTCCAAATGGCATTCTCTTGAAACAGTATTGGCCATCCTTTGTTGAAAATGCTGTTTTGACTTTTGATTCATCTTCAAGTTCCACTTGATGGTATGCGTTTCCTAAATCGATTGTGCTAAAATACTTTGCTCCATTTAGTGTATTCAGCATTTCCTCAACATTTGGCATTGAGAATGCAGGTCTAACGGTGATTTTATTCAATTGTCGAAAATCTACACACACTCAAATGTCAATTTCTCCTTTTTCCAAACACTAACTAGAGGGGAATTCCGTGGTGACCTGCATTTTTTCTATTTGAGGAATGTTTTAAATGTTTGATGTTTTGTGTTTGAATGTTGTATGTTGATTTAGAATTGTGTCTCTCCTACCCAGATTGATGATTGATATTTGAATTCTTATTATCTAAAAAAATGTAATTTATTTTTTATTTCAAATAATTTTAAAATTTTAAATAAGATAATTTAGTTTTACAATTTGTAATAAATAAATCAAATTAAGATTTTTAAAATAATAATTAAACATTTTAATTTTTATCCAATAAGTTTTGAGTAAATATTTTAATAAATTAACTATTTCTCCATTTGCTAAACAAATTATAAGAATTAACTAATTAGTCAATTTAGTTTACCTTGCACTCGTATGAAAGTTTTGACAAAGATTGTCTTAAGGAAGATCCAAATTGTTTTGTAAATAAAAATCCGAAAATTCAAATCGGTGTTATTAATATTCATTAATATCGTTTTTTTCATAATTTCGATTAATATTGTTTAGTTTTTCCTCGAAATGTTTTGGTTTTCGATAAGGTTTCACTAAAACTTCACTAAAAATAAATTTTAAATAAAAGTATTAAAAAATAAGTTTGTTTTAATTAACAAGATAAAATAAGAATTATTTATCTTTTTATCAAATTAAATATAAATAAGTAAATTAAAATAAATAAAAAAGATAAATAAGTTAGTTAGAATAAAAGGGTAATTTTTATACTGAAATAATTAGATTATTTTAGAAATAAATAGAAAAATTTTTAAATTAACGAAGTAATATAAAAAGAGGCTTAATTATTTAATTGAACGCCCATACTGACTCTAAAAAAGAAAAGGAAACAAGAAAATTTTTATTAAAGCCAGAAATCATTTCTCGTAGAACAATTTTTATTTCCCGTAGAACAATTTTATTGTTGTGAAAATTAGCTCAACCGCATAACAGTTGATAAGAGCTAATATAAAACGTGAAATCGTCGTTAACAAAGTTGACAGAAGACAGAGAACTGAAAACTGAAATCTGAAAGTACGAACAGTAGAACTTAAAATATAATTTATATATTTCCGTAAATATATTTTTATATATTTTTAGTAAAATTCTCTGTGGGCAAAAGAATCATCTTTTCTCACGCTACCAAAAATAAAAAATCCTAAATAGGATAAGTTGCTTTTAAATATTCTTGATTAAATCACCGATCAGATTTTAGATTGTATATAACCAATAAATATTTAAATACAAGTCTTGTTTGTTTTAACTTCCTTTCACATTTTAAAAACTCACCTTGTATCCTAACAAATTTGGCGCCCAATGTGGGCTCGATTTTGAAAAATATTAAATATTTGAAATTTGGTAATTTTGTTTTCAAGTACAGGCAGATCACAAATAATACATGTAGTGAAATTTACATAAAATAAATTGTAAAAATAGATTATACACGTACAATTATCACACGGAGTATAACACGAAGTATGTCCAATAACGAGAATAAAAATTAAAAACCTCAATTAAAATCATTAGAATTTTTACCTTTAGAGCCAGTTTCAGGAAAGCCTGAAGAATTTGATAAGTATTTTAAGGATTATAAAAGCTATGCAAACGCGAGCGGTTGGGGAGAAACCGAGATGGCGCGTAGATTGCCTCTTTATTTAAAGGGATATACCATACAAGCTTTTAATGCATCCGAGCCAATGACGACTATTGATAAAATTATTGAGAAATATAGGTCTATTATAGTTGTAGACGTCGAATTAGGAAAGATATACGTGCATAATTTTAGAAATAGGAGGCAGAAACAAAATGAAAATGTTACGGAAAATAGTTTTGCGCTAAAAGAATTAGTCGAAAAAGCATTTGGAAAGGATACTAAAGTGGGATCAATAATTATTGACCATTTTTAAATGGTATCCATGGACATATTAGAGATGCTCTAGTTTTAGCAGATTATAAGGATTTTGATGAATTGATACAAAAAGCCCGACTGGTTGAATTGAATAATTTGAATAAAAGTAAACCTATAGAAATTGGAGCAACAGGCCCAATATTTAAAAATGTAGATTCGATAAATAATCAACAGTCCGGTGGCAGGGCTGATGGCAATTCCTCGAATCGATATAATAATAACAATAGAAATAATTCATACCAAAATGGTGGAAATAATTACTGAAAAAATAATCGAGAAAATAGTCGAGGATATAGTAATTTTTTAAACGTTTAAACGGTCTTCGTTTAGCAAATTAAACGTTTAAAATTTTAATTATAAGCTTCATTAAAAACAATACCTTTTCTTCAATACAATACATCTCGTTTTTAAAACTTTTGTTTTCGAAAAAATTTAGAAAGTTAAATATAATTTAAATAATTTTACATCTATCAAAAAAATTTACCGGAAATTTTGATGCAATTCTCAAATATGATATTAATGCCACTTTTCATATTTTGTATTTATAGTCCCACAAAAAGCTCAATAGATTGGGACAATGTGTTCTTTTCGAATGAATATACCTTAGGTAGCGTGATAAGTTTCAAGAGTTTTGAAATACGAACTTAATAACTATACGCTCGTTTATAAATCGCTAAACGTCTTAAAAATTGAAAACGTTTAAACGTGAAACGTGCACACCTCTATATACAAGTGAATTGATTATTAATTAGTGACCTGAAGATGACGATAGATCCGTTGAAATATATTGTCTATAAATATATTTTTTTAATGGATGAGTGTTGTTTTTAATATATTTATTGTTTTTAATTTTCTTTACTTTAGATTATTTTATGATTCGTATGTGACTTTTGGGTGTGGGAAAAATGTTTTTTTTCTAAAGTTCCTCGTGAGTCATATATGACTCATTGGACAGTTAAGATGTTAAATTCAGAATTATTTATTATTTTAAAACGATTATAATTTATTACCCATGTGACTACTATGGGTCGCTAGGGACTCGAAGTCAGCTTTAACCATGTACAGATATATTATTTTATAATTTAAGCTACTGAAACCTAATGATATTCACGAAGTACTATAGCAGAGTATGACTCTTATAAAACCGTTTGTCACTAAACACTGAAAGTTATACTGTTCAAAAAATATTTAAACTAATTTTGCTTGGGGTCATTAGACATCTCAATAGTACTTAGAATTTTCAATTGATTTCTATCGACAACCCTCAACAAATAATCTTTCCCTTCCTTTTTGATTTTAGTTTTTTACCGGCCGTCAATTTCATTATTTATAATCACATTTAATGAGACGTCAACTAAAGGTTGAGCACCATATGTAAAAACCAATTGAAACATATTTCTTCTAAATAGTCAATAATTTCTTATACATATAAAACTGAGTAATATCAACATTTAATCAATAATAAAGAGTAATATCTATATTTAATCAATAACATCACAACAGATCGCACATCTTCGTAAAAATCAAAATTTCATTCATGACAACTAAGTATCACCATAGGAAAAGAGAGAACCGCACATTTACGATCCAAAGTGAACAGACAAATTCACTTTTATATATCATCACCAAAAAAAGAAAAGTGCTCACTAAATGTTAACTTGAAAATTACTTAAATAGTAAAATCTCAGGCGTCATGAGTGCTGGTAGTACTAGCATCCGCGAGAGCGGAAGCTGCAGCAGCTTGGCGAGCGATTTGTAAGTTCCTAGCGGCTCTAATGGCACCAATGCTACTCCTGTGCATATCTTGCCGCTGATCATTTGTCATTCTGAACGCATCGATCACCCGTATCTGAAAATGTTTAGGAAATATAATGCTACTGAAAGTAAACTGGTTTGATTTACTGAGAGATCAATTTGTTACATACTTGCATGCTACCCTCAACTATAAAAAACCGTTTACCAAGCATATCCAGTACTCGCAGAAATCATCAACTAATAGATTTAAATACAGATATTAGTAATCATGCTCATATGCAGATGAAGAGGAAATATGGCTACTTCTAGTATCGGTCAATCATATACACATAAGTGTCAAAGAGGCTAATCCTCTTCCACACAGTCTCTAAGATAATGATGAAAATAATCCAGCATCACGAGAACTCAGTGCTGAGACTCCTTGTCTCTTTTAGTCGTGAAATATTTAAATGAGGCAGTTGATGATGAAATTGCTGATGCAAATTTGGATTTTGATATGAATTGAAAAATTGTTGTGATCTAGTAGTGTTGGCACCAAGTAGATCATGTTGGGAGTTTTGGATTGAACAATGCACTGGACTAACGGAATCGGCCGACAAAGGGCGCGGATGCGACAGACTCGTCCTCAATCGCAAGCGTCTTTGTTGCCAAAGCTGTAACTTTTGTTGGTCAAAAGAATGTCCTTCCTCCAACGTACATTTGAAAGCTCGCACGACTTTCAACTAAAATCATATATAAAACATAATTTGATTCCATTAGAAAATAAATTTCACATGACAAACCATAAAAAACAAAAGCTTTGAAAAATAAATTAATTGTTTTTTTTCAATAATAGTTGAGCACTGTCTTTCATAAATTAAGACTCAATACTTTGATTATAATTAAAAAATATAGAAAATAAAGATAATATAAATAAAAATTTAAAATAATGAAAAAATATAATTTACGTTTATTAAAACAAGAATAATATTTTTCAAAACCTTTGTTTTATTGTGCGAGAACAAATATTGAATGGGACAACAATACGAGTCGAATGTGTTGCACTGTTTCACGACTGAGTAAAGAAGAAATACGATTGTCTTTAGAGACGATTGAAACAAACAGAATCCGACAATTCATTCAAACAACAAGAAAAACCAAGATTCGTGTAGGCAGAGTTCATGTTACATCTGTCTTTCAAAGATCCTCTCCTCAGGATCCTTCGGCTACCCCAGAACTCTAATCATTTTAACAAGAAAAGGAGAGTGCTTGCGTAAAGCATATTGCATATCGTTCTTGTGAAGAACAACAATCTGACTCTTGTCTTGGATTCCCCGGAGACTCAGTTCTCCTGGGACTGCGCAATGGCTCTTCTCAGGATATCACAAAGAGGTCAACGGATCCCGCAGAAACAAATCTTGGGGATAAACATGCTTCGATTTCCCTTAAGCATTTTTACAAACAAACTAAAGCGAATACATTTATTTTATATCGAATTTATTGATAATTTAAACAAAGAAAAATATTAATTACATTTAAATTGAAAAGGTTCTTTTGGAAACTCAATGCATCAATTTATAAAAATTATTTTAGGAAATATATATGTTATGACCCCCTCCATCAAACATCCCCTGTCCATACTAACTAGGCGTGTTTTATAGCAACTGCTCTATGAACTACTCCAAGTCAAAGGTTTTGTGTTAAATGTTCGTTCATGGAAAAACAATATTAAACAGAGAATTGAAACAGAACAGAAATTGAAACCCATCTAGCCTTCAGATTAGGATTCAGGGAATGAATGGGGGACCATTTCACTCAGAAAATACCTACAATAAGTCTTTTTTGAAGCAAAGCTTATAAAAAATCCCTATAAATTCGAAATGTACTGTAAATGATCTCTCATCACAAGGTCAAAAAATGTATCTTACTTTACACTTATTAAATCCTTTATGATTTTGATTGTTTTCCTCATTAGACATATTTTAGTGCGTCCCTTAAGAGAGGATATGTAAGAGCGAGATGTGATGAATTAACAATTGTCTATGATTCTTTTATATGTATAATAAAATAAATTTCAGGGACTTGTTGATTGTATGACTGTAATCGGAGTTAGAAGCGGATAAAACAGTTTTATATATAAGAAAGTTACCATGACTAAATAAATAATAAATCTTTTATTTGACTTAAACTATTTATTATTATCAGTCATCATTAAAATTTATGAATAACCAAGAGACAAAAAATAACATTTAATAAATTCTATACATATTCATTGATAAAATTAACTAAATTTGAGTAACAAAAACCCTAATAAGCATAGTATTTTTTCTAACCTTATATCATAATTTTAAACTACATTAAAATTCGACTATCAAAAATTATATTGTTTTCTATTATATGGCAGAGATTGCATAAACGAACAAAGTGATTCAACCAATCAAAATAAAGCATTTGGCAAAATAGGTGCCATGACCAGCCACACTGACCCGTCTCAATTACAGAACACGCATTTCATTCGACTGATAATTGTAACGCAAAGAACACTTTCGAAGAATCATAAATAAACTAAAATTCTTTTACTATACAGTATAACCTCTACATTTGGCAAAAAATGAGAAACGCCAAAACAGAGTTCTTAACATCTCCATTATCTTTTTCTCCAATTTTATATTCCAATAATGTATCAATTTCACTCTAAGTAATCATAAAAAATCTTCTTCCTCCATAAGATCTGAAATATCTACATTAAAATATTAAAACTCAATTTAGAGTGTTTCGATTGATTTTCAAAAGATTGTTTTTTAAAGGTGCGTAAAAGGGAAATTTAGCCAATTTCAGTTTTTTGCAATCATCAAATATAAAATTTCATATCATATATGTGTATGTATCAGGAATGAAAATGTATATTGCTTGCAAGATTATCCCTCCCTTTATATGTTTATTGTTTTTACCTATACATAGATGTTTACTTATTCCTTTCAATCTATTGTCGATACCATTGTAGTACAGCTTGATTTATTACTGACTTTGTTGTCTCTGTCTGGCAAGAATAATAACATTGTTTCCGGTGCTGAGATTGTACTGAAGATCAAAGATGGAGAAAGAGTGTGTGTAATTGCTTTTATTTGTGGTAAAATATACGCAAATAATATATATGTATTATCTTTTTCATTCCAATGTTCAATATAAGCTAACAAGTCTAAAGATTGTAAGATGAGTCTAGGATCAAATATTAAAAAAATCTACAACTCAAACCGAAAGTATTGGAATAAATCATTCACAGATGAATAAGATAGGTTTTATTTAGCAAAATTTTATTCATATAATTATGAAAATAATACGTAATGGCTAATTTTAGTTTAACCAAATATTAAAAAGAAAAAACATTTTCAAATAGAGCCTTTATTGCATGATTGATTACATAATCACCTTTCTCATATATAAGCTGCAAAAAGCCAGTGTTAATTTAGTCTGAAGATAGCGGGTAATCCGCCGAAATTAATTACAAAAATAAATTGTGAAACATGGCGTTCACTTTTTAATAATGAATATCAATTGCCATTATTTTTTACATTCCTTAGTAAACAGAAAAAACTTAAAAAAATTAAAGACTTCATATAATGTAATTTATCCTCATATTTATACTTAATATTATACTGAATTCGAGGAGGAATTTTTGTTCTCTCAATGAAGAACCCCTGAAGATATTCTGAGAACGACATATACAATTTATTTTCTACGCGAAATAATCGTGTATTTAATAAAAATGAAAAGAAATGTCATTGCTCATTAAATTTATTTTCAATACAAACTGACATCTTCATTGTTATGAATATAAAGTGATTAATTGTTGCAATGACAAAAATTATTACGCCATATGCATTTAAAACAAACTTTAACGTGATTGGACCTTCACATTATTTTATTATGCTTTACAGGGTTTTCAACTTAATTTAATCCGGTGTATAAATAATTTAATCCGTGCATTATTTATACATGATTTTTATGTGTTTCAAATTTAAAAATAAAAATAAGAAAAAAGTCCTTAATGCTTTTGATTTAAATGTTTTAAAATATAAAATTTTAGTTACAAAACCCATGTAATGCAAAATATCAATGTTTTAAACAAATGCAAACGTATCTGATGATGAACGGTGTCTTATTTTATAAAATACGAAGAAGAGCACAAATAGTGAGGAATTAAGGGCTGCAATAAAGCAAAGCGCAGATTTTATATCTGAAAACGATGTAAAAATTATTTTCAACATATGCACAAATTTGCAGTTAAAGGAATAAGAAGAGAATAATTTTGTTACAGTAATAAATGTAATTAATGTAACTGATTTGTTTTGTTTTTCTAATTTATATGTTAAAATATATTGTATGTAATTCTATTTTTTCTTGTTTTTTTTTGTAAAAATGAAAAACACATGAAAAGCATGTATAAATAATGCATGGATTAAATTATTTGCACACCGGATTAAATTAAGTGGAAAAACCTGTTTGATCAATGATTCGTTTCAATAATCCTTTGATAATTTGTATAAAATTATTTAAAATCTTTATTTTGATCTTGACATCTTTGAATATTGGGTAAAATCGAACTACTTCAACTCGATTGTGTATGTTCTGAAATACTAGCAGTAAGATAATTTTTTATAAAGTTGGTTTGTATTATCAATAAATTTAATTGTAAATAGATTTTTGCACGTTTGTTTCGTTATTTTGAAAGTTCAGTGCTATGAACGTTACGTATGAAGATGACACAAGTAGGCAGTAACAAGCCTTAGGGTAAATTACGTGACTAAACGACTCATGGTCTATTATTTAGGAGTCTACTAAAAATTATGGCCGCTCGCCTTCTCTTTTCGATAGTGCCAGTATTTTCCTGAATCAAAAAATAAGTTTATAATACTATTAAATGTAGAAAAATATTATTGATCTGTATTTAAAAAAACTTTTTTATTATTTTATTTTTAATTTGGATATTAAATTCATCTTGTTATTTTAGAAATGATAAATATTTACATTAAAATTATCAACGTAAATGTTTATTTGCTAGTTTATTCAAATTATTCTAAGACAGAGGCTTATTATTTATTTTCCCTGTATGATCTAACCCCTAAGGAAACATCCTCAAATTCCCACAAGACTCTCCATAATCCGGACACCAATGACAAGGGTTAGAATGGTCATTAAATAAAAAGTTATAATAACGTGATATTCAATGATTATCTCTATTTTCAACTATTATTCTAAAATATTAATAATAAATATGAAATGAATAAAATCTCACTCTGTTTCCTCAAGTCCCGTATAAAGGATTGAAGTCAGCGAGGTCGTCGTCATTGCCGTCATCCTCTTCTTCTTTTGGCATTAATGTCGAGTAAAGAAATGAGGTGAGAGGTGTCATGAGAATGTTAATGAAAGGATAAAAAAGAAAAGGTAAACTATGTACATAGTAAATTATTAATAATCATGCATGGATAAAAGCAAAAAGCTACAGGTGCATTTTCGTTGTTTTTTTATTAATAAAATAAAAATCAAGCTCTCTATGGAAAACAATGCTCTAATGAAAATATAAATAAACTCACCGTGTTCATCTGAAAAGAAAATGATAGAAAATATTTCAAATAAAAAACCAAAAAAAGAAAATAACAATTAAAGAAGTTTACAAAATCAATAAAAATAAATAACGATTATTTATTATAACAAAGATATACGTTGTTGTAATCAACTCAATAATAAGTTGTTTTATCACGAGTAACACAAGGTTCCAGTCTAGTTATAGAGCTTGAAAAGGACAACCAAAAAGAGAGTTATTATGAATAAAATACAGTACAACTAGACCGGGAACCGAACGACGAGACGAAGATCAAGATGCTGATGCATTCAACGATAACTCGACAGTAATCCATCAATCGCTCTACAACGAAAACGGCGTCTCTTCACAGAGATGTTCGCCAAATCTTTCCATTTCACCTAACAACGAGTCTCTATTCGGTCGCTGGGAATTGTACTGCCTCCGTCTTAATGTGTATCGACGGATCGACGTCATCCGCAGTCCTTGTCGGTCAAGGTTTTGTGCTTGCTCCTGGCGCTTCAAATTTAATATCAATTTTACTTTTATTTTACTTATTAACTTATCTTCTTAATCAAAGAAATTCATTTTATACTTTCGTTCATACAAAACAAAACTTGATAATATTTATTCAAAAAGAGAGTATATGTGAGGGTGCTTTGAAAAGTTCGCAAATGAAATTGTCATATTCTCTACTCAATCTCCTTTAGGTGAAATTCCCTACATCTATCAAAGCTCTTTTGTCATTTCGTCTTCTTCTCCAAGTTTTCAAAAATAATCTTTGACATCCTCTTTTATTTCTTCTTCTGTAGGATATTTCATTCTGTGATGAAACGATTTAGTTCATTCAATTTTCCCATTGCGATCACACTTGTTGTGAAGTAAATTTTCTTGATGGGAAAATTCTTCCCATTTTGCAAGTCAGGTATTTTATCATACATGTTTTTATCCATGTTGTTGTTAGCATGATGTTAGGCACCTTAACCGGATGTTTGGTTCATCGCCTGTTCTGTTAAATCGCCTGTTCTGCTTACCAAAAATATTCCAATAGGCATTTTCATTCGATGTACACCTCCAACAAAAGTAATAGAGTTCGATAGTAACTTGAAATCATTTTGCCGCCAAAACTTCAAATCACTCGCCTTACCAGTTTATCTTATTGTTTGGTCTTTGGGAAGTGTTAGTCAAATAGCAATATTCCCTTTGTCCTCTTTCGCGAAAGAGAACATTTTCCTAAAATGATGTTTGTTGATTGATGTTGGTTCTCAGGTATGTGAAAGTTAACTCAAGTTTTGCATGGTATAAAAATTCAACATGACCAATGATTTTACTATAAAACTAGATGAATCAGAAATCTCTGAAGGTTTCGATTTGTTATGCGAGAAGAATTTTTCTGAAATGTTTTCAACCTTATTTATACATTTATCATGTGAAATGTTTTATCATCCAGATGCCAACATTTATTCCGGATTTTAATAATAGACTTTAATATTCGAGTTAAAAAAAGGATTATTCGAATTGAAGAAGTTCATTCGGATACACCTATCAAGCATATTGAAAAAAGAAAAAGTAGTAAACATATTTTTGATTAATCCTGCAGTCATCTTAAAAACGCATTATGACTCCCTTTTTTTGTGAAAAAGAGCGATTTTTCAGACGAAGTACCCTCAATATCTGATTGGATAAGAAATATTTTTTAATTATCTAACATAATCCAAATAGGGTTGAAGTTTTATTACAAAATACATTTTGGATTTTATGTTTTTTTCTTTTAAAAATAATATCACAAACATTTAAATCTAAAATTTTTTTGTATTAAATCTCCAACCGCATTTGGATTATGTTCGGATATCATATACCAATTTACAGGTAGTGTTTGAAGTGGAACATACATTGGAGAGACGTGCCGTCATCTATGTAAGAGAATTCAAGAACATGGTTGTAATGGGGGTGGAAGTAATATTGCAGAAAACAGAAAGGGTTGCAATTCGATCACATATATACACATAAATAACTTTTAAATTCTGTGTCCTCGTTTTACTAACTATTGCGAGAGACATGTGAATCACTATATATCATCATAAGATAAAAAATAAAGCATATCAGATCTCTAGATCCTAAAATTAATGAGCAAACAGGACTCTCGACAACCCTATTAAACATCGTTTGATAACATAACAATCCACTGACTACATAATCACTGCTTCCTATATATTTTTATTGAGACTTGACGATGACGGTTATACCGTCGTAATTAATTGTACTGAAAAATAAAAATAATTTTTACAAATTGAGCGTTTTCCTATTGATTTATTCTTTGTATCTATTCTTTGTATTTTTTATATTTTCACGATTATTCGTCAACATAATTAAGTCGTAACTGCTATTTGATATATGAAAGAAATAATAATTCGAAAAATTCATCATTGAAGAATTGGAAATTTGGTTTTAACATTGGATTAAAGATATTTTGGAAATGTTTTGTATATAGTCATAGAAATCAGACACTGTGTAAATTGTGTTTATAAATAAGACATATTACATTAACCATAAATATCGACAAGTCTTTCCTGTAATTAATAAAACTGAAACAGGGATGGTGGAAGGGTCTCCCAGTTGTAATATCGATTTCGGAGATCTCTAATCGAGGATTCTGCTTTACTCAATAGGCGATTTTTGTGAGGATCTTCGGTGAAAGAGACTTCTGCACCATCCACTGTGAGGGGTATGATTTAGTCTATCAAGATCCGAATTTAAATTGAATCACGCATTTATACACAATCATATATGTTGGAGCAATAATCCCCAACTTTGGTGCGTATATTTATTCGACCTGATTCTGCTATCAGTGCTTCACTTTGTGAATTGTTCAAAGCACCCACATATTTTAATTTATAACTTTTTATTAAAAGCAAAACTAATATAACTAAATCGAAACATTTACTAAAAATAATTTAAAAATGATTTAATTATATTGATTTTAAAATTTAACCTTTATTTTATGATCAGTATCCGAAGATTGTAATTACATTTCAGAGACTCCACGTTAATCGTTTGTATATGTTCATTACGAAAATCTTTTTTTTATTATTTTAAAATGTCTTTAAATTTAATGGAGAAAGAATAATTTTGAGATTTGCTTCAATAGTTTGGAAATGTCCACAAATGTTCACAAGAAAGTATACACAAAATGATAGTAGAAATAGTGGTAATAAAATACGCCTTACTCTTTATAAAAACTTATAATTTATAGTGACGGTATTATGAAACAGCAACATGACCTATGATCAAATTTTTAAAAAAGCATTAATTAAAAATTTATTAGTAATACCAAATTAGTGTTTACGAGACTCATTAAAGTACAAAAATGGATATCTAAAACTGGACTACATTAACCTGTGGTTTGTGCCAAATGGTCGAATCAAAAGAGACGGAAATTAATTATTACAAAATTTATTATTCTAAAATACAATAAATACAAAATTCTACAACGACATTCCAAAACTTTCCACTAATTTGGAATAATACACTTTCATTAAAGAAATTTATTGTGTTAAATTAATTGTAACAAAATTTAAAACTTTATATGAAAAAGATTTTGACAATTTATAAAGTTTTTTATTACTGACTTTACCATTTTTTTAAATTTATTTTAATTAATTTAATGACAGATTATCTACAATTTTCTGGTAAAAAAAGGAAAAATAAATATCCGCTGGAAATGACGCTGGATTAATTTATATTTTATTGTCCGTTCCTGATTCTTTTAATACAATATTCATTTTATTTAAAGCTAGCTTTTCTGTTATCTTCTAAAAGAACTGGGCGTTTAAAAACATGTTTTAAAGGGGGATAAGTGTCAGCAAATGGAGCCTCATCCAGCCGTATCTCCATGTGACGTAACATCAAACTAAAAAACATAGTTTATTACATAACATATAACCTAAAAGTATACATTAATGTGGCAGAATGATTCACCAACTGATATTTCCTAATAATAAATTCACAAGTTTCATCCGAATTAATTGGACTAAAAATCTTTGGAATATTTTTTTAAAATAAGTAAAAAATGTAATTTGTTCCGTCGCATTTTTGTGGGGTGAAATACGAAAAGATTGTTGTAAATTTCTATTAAACGCATGTTGTGTTAAATACATATTTTTGATCGTCTTAATCTCTATTTGCATTTATCCTGTGCCGAACTTCTCATGATCGAGTACACATCACTCATTTTAAGCAATTCTAACTGTTAACATAGTTTGAGAAGTCGTAAACAATACGCAAATGTGCGTGCATGGTTTTGTAATTAGACCTACTCAAATGAAATCGTGCTAATTTAAAATTCTTAATAAGCTGTTTGAGACTGTATTTTAGTTTGGACAAAGATTGAAGTGGTAATCTGGCATAATATGAGTAAAATTAATATTGAATTTGTTAATTTTAAGATTTTTATCTAACAACGTAGTAGTTATTAAGGCATACTTGGGAAATAATACTTAATTAGTTTGCATTGCCCTTAAATCAATGTTGGTTTTCGCATACTATTCAGTGGCCGCGGTCAGACAAGCATGACCTGACCCAGGTACCATGTAAACCTGTACCACATCTCCCATGGTCGGATGGTTGGTGACTAAACCAGATCCTTCACCCAGAGCACCCTAGATGAAGAGAATGTGTGGACACCCAACAGAATGAAAAACAAACCCTGTAAAAGAGCGGATGAGCTCCTTAGAGCCAACGGCTATAGACATCTGAAGAACTAGGCGCAACCAGGTTGTTTGCTTACTGAGTCACTCAAAAAATATGCAAAACCTAAGTGAATAATTGGTGCATAATCCCACGGCCCAATGGCTACGGTTAAAAAAATTTGAAAGACGACAGCGCATTGGATAAAAATAAAACCTTTTTCAAGTCATGCTTCTATCATAGCGTCATTGTGGGATGTATTAACTAGAAATCCACTGATTCAGTATGGAGAAATGTTAGGTCCCTTTGCTTCGATAAATCATAAACTATTTTCTCAGAAGAATATATGCTCAATTTCCATTTATGTGCAATGAATTATTACGGATTAAACATATACAAAAGTATAATTTCGGTAGGTGATTTACTAATTTTTTTTTAGTGATTTAATCTTCAATTTTGAACAATATTTCATAAAAGGTTGGTTGAAGGGATATAAAATTGGATCTAAAATCTTAAAAGGTTCATGATTTTTCTATATCCAAAATTTGTTTGAAATAAATTTGTTTGAGATAAAACAGTCAGTGTGAGGGAAAAATTCTGATTTTGTGAGTTTTTTGTTTATATGCTGTTTAGATTGGTGACTCTTCTACCCAGATGGGATTGATATGTTATTGATTAATTAAAAGTATTATAATTTGAAATTTTTATATTATTAGTTGAATACAAAGTAGGTGTTGATTTAAACAAAAGCAGTTTTACATTAATTGTTTTATTATTATTTTTTTCAATTTTTCGTTTTAAGAAAACGTTTTATAAATATTTTAATTTATTTTTGAATTTCCTTTATTATTATTTTTTTAAATTAATTTTCACCAACTGGAATCAGCGAATCTACGATTTTAAAAATTATAAATATATTTAACAATATTTAATCTTATTTATTTTTATTGAATAAAAAAATCAAAAAAGGAAATTCAATTCTCAAAAAAAATTATTTTTAGTCTGATTATTTTAATTAATTGTTGAAGCTTCACTTAATAATAATTATTTCATGACTTAAAAATTTTTTTCATTTTTAATTAGTCTCAATGAGTTTACTATAAAAGTAAATATTATTTCTGTTTCAATTAACCATTTAATTTTCTATTATGAAAATATTTCTTGTTTTAATGGGAAAAAGAAAATTTATTTAATTAGAAAAAATTGATTATATTTGACTTATTTGGTACTTTCATTTTATATTGTACAATAAAATATTATTTATATATTTTGAGGTGAATTATTGAGACTTTTTATATCTACGTTTTCTTTCTTCATATAAACTGTAATTTAATTATTAGTTGACATTCTGGTAAGCGTGGAGGACAAACGCTAGGAGTGAAATGGCCATGAAAATTTTCAGGTATCAATTCTTGGGTCGTTCTGCTGCATGAGATGATTCTGAGTCTTGATGAAAAAGATGCGGCTTCAGACGTGCTACAGTAGCTATCCAAGGTTTTACAACTATAGCTAACACCTCTGGATAAGCCTTGTCGTTGAGCTTGGCACTTGAAGTAAAAACAATAGGGAGTCATCACATCGCCTTCACTACTAACAATGATGAGAACCATCACTTATGCTGGAAATCTGAAATACATGGTCGTAGATATATCATCAGGGCTTTTACACAGCCTTCGATCATTTTTGTGGTTCACTTTCTGGTCCTAAAAAGGTTCTTCTCGTCGAAGAAAAACCAGGTCATTTCTGAATCCTTGGAATGTTTGAGCTTGTTCAGAATGTGCTTTGCTCACTTTAAACGGTTAACCTTGGTTCCTTCTGACATGATCTTTCATCTTCGCATCACGTATGATTTTTAACGGAGGTCATTATGAACCGCATGTCAGATGGTAGCATAATCAATGTGCAACTCTCTGACCAGTGACCTCATCGACTTTTCAGGGTCTTCTTTGATTGCAGTTTGTACTCGGATAATAAAATGTAATTGTTTTGTACTGTCAGAACGTCCACAATTTCTTTTCCTTTTGAAACTTCCACTGCATCACCCTTTGATGCTTCTATTTTTCTCCGAACTTTGAATGCTAAATATTGGGTAACTTTGAAAGATGCAATGGATTTTGAATCCAAGTGTCCCGCAGCCAATGAGACAATATCTGAATGCCTCTTCATTTCTTGTTTAAGTGTAGGTTTTGTCATGTCTAACTGCAAACAGAAAAAACTGTTGCGACAACACACAGGAAAGTTTTCAATATTAATATCAAAAGTTTGTGGACTTCAAGTAGTGGTTTATCAGTGTAAGGTATATTAGTTTAGAAGTTAAGTTATTTTACATTTATCTTTCAGTCATCTGTATATCATCAGTAATTTAATAAAATAATAACTGTGTCAAGGGTCCTATCCCACAAGAAGTCTTGCTTTTACCTATAGAAACTTATTGAATTTCTTCTTAAATTGTGGAATTTTATTTATATCTGAGTATATTTTAGTAACTTGCTAAATTCTAATTAATAATTAAGGATTTTAAACAATAGTTGTGAACATAGTTTATATAAGGAAGAATTATTTGTTATTAAGTCATGAAATTAAAAGGATGTTATAACTAAGAACAATAAGACGCTTAAGTAAGATCTTATTTCGGGAACAAGGGGAAGAGTAAAACTTTATTCAAAATTTTTCCAAAACAGTTAATTCAAATTTAACTTATTAATCTTTTATATAAATATTATCGATTCAATTCCAAAATTCCAGGTCCATTTGATAATCTTTAACCTATGTTCTTCATTCTCTTCCTTCGGCTCTGGTTATACAATTTTTATTATGTTTCCTTCTGAGACAAAAACAATCAATTTATTCTAAGGACCAAAATCTCGATAAGCAAGAATAACTATAATCATTTATTCAGCCATGTTTCTTATGCTAAAACGTATTACATTATCCATAGTATATCTACTCAGTTTCATTCTGAATTTTCCAAACTAAATTTATTATATTTTTAAACAGAAATCGGAACATTTCTTTATGTGTTTGTAAGGCATCGTTTTTTTGTTTAAACATTTTAAGTACCTTTTCTAAGGAACAGAACTTTCAATGTAATGATGAAAAAAAGGTCATATTATGGCTGTCACAGTTAAAAGAAATTTCATTGGTCATAATTAAAATGAATATTAATTTTAAATCATTTAAAAATTTACAACAATTTTTAAATTAAAAATGAATTTAAACATTAAACTTAAATTCAAATTAATTACTTCATGATACTAAGAATCAAATAATATTCAGTTATTTGGATGGTAGAGACACAATCGCAAGTCAACACACAACATTCCAATTCCTCTCTGTTAATGGCGGTGTGTACTGTCATACGCTACGAAAGATCAGCTCAATGAGATACAACAACAGCAATTGCCATTCCCATGTACACTATGCAAAAAGTCTTACAAAACGAAGGAGTGGCTGACCAGGCACCTCTACTGGGATCATAAATTGGAGGAGACAGAAGAAATTGGAGAAACGACAATGACACCAGCGCAAACCAGTACAAACACAGAAGAAAGAGTCGTAGAAAACCTCAACATTTCAGGCAACCAGATTCAATCCGTGACGGACCCCCGACTATCTCAACGGCGGTGGAAGAAGCGATAGGTACTGAAGAAACACATCTGACTTTTGGGATTGCAAATCTAACTGCAAGGGGAGAGTTCAGATGTTCATTTTGCGGCTGTACGAAGTCCACGAATACAGCCAAAGGTATGCAGAACCATGGCTATACAACCCATGGGTGGTCGTTTCTCACAGGGAAGCCGAAAAGATCTCGGAGACCGAAACTATCCGATCCCGTAGGAGGCCTATCGGGGGCTGCTAGTGATTCTTTAGTTTGGGTGGACCCTCTAAAGAGCCTAGAGGCTCAATACCATTCGAAAGAGATGGGAGGCCCACGCTACGAAATAATTAATCATCTACTGATCCTGTTTATTTGAAATTGGTTTTTTAATATTAATGTGATTGATATTGATGTGATTTTGTTAGAAACTTTTGATTTATTATCCTATTTTGGAGACGTAACATAGAATTTATCATCAAACAGATTGATGCCCTTTTCGACTCCATAATATCTTAATTTTATGGTTTGGACATATTTCATTCAGGTAGAGATTTGGTGCTATTTCTCAAGTTTTTTATTATTTTTTTGTTTTTCACGCCGAATGAGTCGCCCGTCCCTGTATTTCCATATCACGGAGAGAATATTGCTACAAAGATCATTTCTTATTATGAATCCTTAGAATAAATCAATATTTTTAGGTGAAACACATTCGTTGAGTTTCTGATCACGGATTTCGATAGTCATTATTTGATACAAAGTTTCATCTTAATATTTTCGCGATATGATTCTCCTTTTTTACTATTTGACTCAATACTTTTATTTAATTTAACAGTAACTCCACAGAAAAATACCACATCAAAGACAATGTCATGTTCACCGAGGAACAAACATGTTTTTTACAACATTAAAACCACAATAACCCAAAAACAAATATCATTCAAAATCGAATGGTAATTAATTTTCGTAGTCAATTTTATTTCGACATTAACATCACCAAACAAATCGCTTTAGTATTTCATAATAATGATAATTACTTTCAAAAATATGAATAATAATAAATAATTTAATAATAATTTTAATTGCTTCTCATTCTAACTTCTCCACTTCGTGTACTTTTGACCAAACAAACAAATTAAAATTGAAAGTCCAAATTTATAATAAATCTTTATCAATATTTATTATATCAGACTGAAGAAACAAACAGTGCATCATTCTACTGTAACAAAAATGATAAATCATTATTAAACTGAACCATCAAATTACCTTTGATCGGCTACAATGGCTCCATACCTTTATTGGCTCAAGCTCAAAGTTTGTTATTCGGATACTTATCGTAATAAATAATGTCGTAAAAATTTAACGGAGCCGAGCTAGGTAGTTCATTATTTGAAGGTTCGTATTGTTTTCTAATTCAAGATAATGGAGTCTCGTAATTTATTTTAATTATATTAAGTTCTTAAAATCTAGATATTATCAAAATAATTTTAATTAACAAACATAAAACATTAAGGTATTTAAGTTAACAGTATAATATTTAATATACTAATATGATATAATTCGAGCTAATGGTTTTGCTTAACTATATGGTATTCTCCCATAAGTCGAACATTTTAATCTAAGTACCTGTGTTTGTAATCGAGATAAACCTCGAATCCACAAGATTTGACCCGACCGAACTATATCATCTTCTTCTGGTGAAGGAGAGACAGGTTCTTCATCTTTTTCTTCTTCATTATTCATATTTTCGTAATTAACACCTTCTGTTAGGTCTTTCCGGCGACTAGCAGAAATAGGAATTTTCTTCTTCTTAACCCATGGAAGTCTTTTTGGAACTACAGTGTTGGGAACTGTGATAAGAATCTGTAAAAAAATTGATTTTTGAATTAATTTACACTTTCATTTAGAATGTAAACATAATTTTAAACATCTAACTAACAATTTCAAAACAAAACATATACAAAATGTAAAACATGTATAATCAATGTGTGATATATCAGAAGATATCCACCATCAGCCTACTCAGAATCATAAGATATGCTGAGAATGATGGAAGTGTCTTACAATATATATCGAATATTTGGTACGTACAATTCCCCATCAAAGAAGTAAAACATTTTGTGATTATTTTTTAGTTTTCGGTCATTTTCGGCAAAAAGTTCATATGGCATATCTTTCAGTGCGATACACTTTCTTTGTAAAGGCTACGGAACACTTTGAAACTTTCTTTGTCAACGACATTGGCAACTCAATACATTGTCTTTAAACTTAGAAACCCCTTTATCATTGACTAGGTTTGAGAATAATAACGAAAACACACAATCCTTTTATATAATGTAAAGGATTTTAAAATAAATTCTTTCCATTTGATTGAGTTTAGAACATCTTTTTCATTTTCATCCTATGAGGAGGTAGTTAAACTTTTAATTTCGGCAAGTTTTTTCATTTTTTAATTTAAAATTTTAACAAAAATTAAATAAAATACGTAAAGTATAAGAAAATACAAAAATATTTAATAAAACTAAAAAAAGTTAAGCAGGTTTTAAAAAACCAAAACAATTTAAAAAAATCTAAAATGTTTAGAATAATCAAAATCGATTTATTTTAATAGGAAATTAATTAGTGAAAGTTTTAAAATAAGAAATTTTAAATTAATAATAAAAACAATAAACGGAGTAAAATTTATAATGTTGAATTTATAAAGTGATTAAATTAATTTGTTTAAATTCACTGTTCCAGTGACTGCAGATTTATTCAAATAAACATTCTGCGTGTCTTAATCTTTTTAGTTGTACAAGAATAAAATTATTTTGACAGAAATTGAAGTTAAGTTAAATATTTTTACAAAGTAGACCATTGTAGAGATAAATTTTAAATAGTGAAAGTTTAATAAATCTTAACAAAATAAGAAATTAGATTTTAAAGAAAAAAATAATAAATGGATTTTGACGAAATGATTAAATTAACGAGAAGAAATTTGTTAAAATATGTGTGTAATTTTCATTCACAGTTTTTTTGAAAAATACGTGTGTGGAATTATGATTTCTAATATTGAGTCAAACATTATCGACTATAATATTAGTGCTACTAACACATCCAATAAATAACAATATAAAATATTTTAAAAATCAATTTAGTTGTACAAACCATTGAAACTTTATCTTTTTGACCCTTAATGGAAGGAAAATTGTAGCCTTATAAAGAATTGTAAACATCATTCATGCTTAGTAACAAATTTTTTAAATGAAAGATGTTAAAGAAAGAAATAAATCTGTAATTATAAACTAATACCAAATTTAACAAGAAATATGAAAATTATAAACATTTACTTATGGGTATAAAATATTCTTGGATATATATATATATATATATATATATATATATATATATATATGTATATTGTTTTACAAAATTTATGGTTTTTTAAAATCAGTAACAAGCGGAACAAAAAAATTATTTCAAACCAAAAAAGGGTAAATGAACATTCAATTATTTATTTTCGTGGTACTTACCTGACCCCAAACCAATGTCCCAAGCCCGAAGAATACGCACCATAACCAATGATCAGCATCTAATGGGGAAGTACTTAAAGCATATCCTCCAAATTCAATAATAATAATCTATAATGCAAATCAAATTATCAAGATATAACAAAGTATAATTAATACTTACCTGTGAAAGAATCGTAGCTACCCAAATAAAAACAAAAATAACATTTCTTCGAAGGCCTTCAAAAATATTTCTTTGGCCGTGGATCTTCCTTGCATTTATTTCATTGAAAAGAGTCATCATTACAAATGTATTGAATATTGCCGTAAAGTGTTCAGTAGGTTTTGATATACCTTTATCGGCCAGACCGCGACCGTTATCAACATCGAGCAAACGTTCGCCTACACAATCGTAATTAGTACATAAATATAACCTATATTTTTGTTTTCAGTTGCATAATTGGTTATATATACATATATTAGGGTGAACCAAAAGTCTTTTCGTATTTTCTACGTCTTTTTGTTCAATTGTTTCTAATTACCAAATAAAGATATTTTATTTACATGTGTTATATGATTTTAAAGCTCTTGAACTGCTCTATCACAATATATATTAAAACTTCTAATTAGTTGTTAATATAATTTTTGTGGTCTTTTAGAAAAATAATGGAAAATTTTAAAATTCGTGTTCTTTTACGCCATTACTGGAAACAAGGCTTAAACGCAACTGCAGCAACAAAGAAGATATGCGAAGTTGAAGGCGATAATGTGGTCTCAAATCGTACTGCACAAAATTGGTTCAAAAGGTTTAATGAAGACGACATTGACCTCGGAGACAATGCACCTTCAAGCCGACCTATCACAGTATATTCCGGAGTAATTCGTGAAGCCGTCGAGACAAATCCGTCAATAAGTACTCGCAGATTGTCGGCCGAACTCGATATTCCTCAAACATCCATTGTACGACACATTCACGCTCTTGGCAAGATCAATAGACGATGCCGAGAAGTGCCTCATGAATTGACACAAATTCAAGCCGTAAAGCGTTTCAAAACTTGTCAAAAATTGCTTGAAAATCCGCACAATGACCGTTTCATCCGTCGAATTGTAACTTGCGATGAAAAGTGGGTTTACTTCAGTAATTCAGACCAACAAAATCAATGGTTGGACCCAGGACAAATGGCGCACCCGGTAGCGAAACGAGATCGTTTCTCAAGGCAGGCACTTTTGTGTGTTTGGTGGAATTTAGAAGGCGTAATTCACTTTGAGCAGGTTCCAAATGGTCGTACCATCGACGCTGACCTTTACTGCGCCCAACTTGATCGAATGTATGCAGCACTTGGCGAGAAATACCCCGCTTTGATCAATCGAAAGCGAGTTCTTCTACAAGAGGACAATGCAAAACCGCACACCGCCAAACAAACAAAAGAAAAAATCAAAAATCTCGACGCCTTTGAACATCTTGCACACCCAGTGTATAGTCAGGATCTTGCGCCATCCGACTATCACCTTTTCCGCTCTATGGCACACTTTCTTCAAGGTCGCAGCTTCAATAATCTGGCCGAGGTCGAAAACGGATGTCACCAGTTCTTCGCTTCTAAGAACAAGGATTGGTACCGCAGCTGGATCGCACAACTATCCCGTAGATGGATTCAAGCTATAGATTTAAATGGTCTTTACTTTGAAACTTAAATGTTTTTTATTTGTTGTAAAACTATGTTTAAATTTTTAATAAAAAATACGAAAAGACTTTTGGTTCACCCTAATGTAATTGGTTATGATATAAAATTAATAAATTACTGAATAAAATTGTTTAGAATCTTTCATTGAGAAGAGGATCGCTTTACTATGTATTAAAAACAAGTAAAAATTTAAAAAGTTTAGTTTTCTCAGCAACAGAAGAAATACAATTACAGAAATTGGTTTAATTTTACCAATAAGGAAATCATTTTTAATCAAGAGATACATTTTATTCATTTGGTTAAAACTGTATCTTACCATTTAATTTAAACTTAATTTATGTTTATAAATTTTATGGAAAACTGCTACAAAAAGTAAATGTAAAGATATTAAAAGATCTTCAATGCTTTAACAAAGACTTCTCAGTCATTCTATATGCAATAAAATGCTTACTATTCATACACAGTTAATCGGAAAGGAATGATTCAACAACAGTTGTATAGCTTACTTATTTAACTACAATGTGTGCTAATTGCAGCAAAATGAAACATTTTAAGTTGCGATAGTCAAAGTATTAATTAATAATTCCAGTACCTTGAATACTTCCTTTTACTGGACGTTTACTTCTAAAAAAATCAAACTTAATAAAATATGTGCAAAAAACGTCTCTAGTGAAACATTAATTGACCTGGCATTTTAAGAATGGTATAAATCATGTTTGTTAAGAGAAGCGAAAATAACCCGATATTGTTGATAATAATAAAGAACAAAGTTTTCAGGGAAATTAACAATTGATACAACTTGAAAAACATTAGAAGATTGAAAAAGAAGGACACGAGAAATTACGCAGATGATGGCAGTCGAGATTAGCAACTGTTAATATACCAAGGTAGATATATGAACTATTTTGTAACATTTGTATGGTTCACTGATGTCAAAAATTGGTGTAAAATTTCAGAAGAAAAAGTTGAATTTCAGAAATATTGCTGAAAACATTTTGCAATTTAGATTTTTTGCCTCAGCAAACTATCAAAGCGCCTTTGTAGAGAAAATACAAACTTGTAAGCTGTACAAACTATCTTATCTTTTGTGTTAAGAAATTTATTTTGGAATAATTATGAAGATGTATAACGATTGCCAGGAATATAAGAACTAAAGCAAATGTATCAAGGCCAAATAATTTCTCATATCAATTTTTTAAACCAAAAATATAAAGTAATCTTTCCATGCTCTAATTCTTTCAACTTAACCACCATCTGTGAGATGGGCATGACATAGGTATAACATCATCATTGAATATAAAAGACAACCAAATCAACCTCACTTTTGTAATCTAATGAAATGAGATATCAGATATCATAATTGAATAGCGAATGCTTTTGGAGTCTAAGAAAATCCATGAGAGAATTTAGAAGTTATTCATTCATTATTCTTGTGAAGAATATTTTAAATTGGGTATGTTGAGTTTAGTATTTGGAAATGTGTTTCTCCCACCCAGATGGAAAATTGATATTTTTGATGTTCGCGATGAATAGTTGTTCGGACATAGTTGGAATTTTAAATTGCAATATAAGATACATTAAAAAATATTTAAAATATTATCCCGTTTCAAATTTTAATATCAAAAATTTAAATAAAGTAAATAACTTTTAACTAATTTTTAAATTGATTAAATTAATGTTTTTTCTTTAAATACAATCATTTTTAAAATTAAATTAATATTTAGATAAAATTTTTTTACGGAAATTATAAAAGAAGAATTTTTAAAAATAAAATCTGAAAATCATTTTAAATGAAAATTTGTTCAATAAAATGTTTATTACCAAGACATTAACAAAAATTTATCAATTTAGCGAGATGTCGAATTTTGAAAGCTTGGCTGAGAGTTGTCCAAAAAACAATTCAAATTGTGATGAAAATACATGTGTGAAAACCCATTTTGGTTTTTCTTAATAATTCTCATTCATGCTTTATTCATACACTTTCCATTTGCCTCTTCGCTTTAGTCGACATAGAAACGCAGACGTTACTATGACAAAATAAAATCAAAAATCGTATTTACCAGCACTACCGAGAACGATTTATCACAACTTCACATCCTTTACTCTCAAGGAAAGCCGTTGTTCCTTTGTATTTTATTAATGAATTAAAATATTAGAATTAAATGCAAATCGAGTTTCCTATTCCTTCAAATGATATCTCAATTTACATCCTCCCGAAATTAGGAAAAAAATAAAGTAAAATAGAAATAGAAGATTTCATAGAAACGATGTATTAATTATCAACAAAAAACGATCTTTTTTTTATAAAAAATATTTAATAAAAAAATAAAATCCATAGAAAACTCATAAAAATTAAATATCTTAAACATTAAGTATCTTTCAAAAACAGTTTTAAATTAAAATTAGTGAAATAATAACATATTTATATCAACCAGGGCAAAACAAAACTGAGGTAAGGGGTTTTATACTTTTCTAATTTAATTACATTAGGGGGAAATGTAAAGCGTTTTTCATTCAATCATTCAATATCGAAACACCGAATAAGTATTAAAGTAAATTAATTCTCGAATACTATAAAAAACTCATAGGAATGTAACTTGAACATGAAAGTTAAGCTTGTGTAACCTTATTTATAACATTTCTGTTTTCGACGACCCTGAGACTCATTATTGAGGTTAAAATTCCCTTACCACTAACCAATTTGAGACTATCTGCTGCGCTGTGACATTTTATCTGAATACACTGTTGATGTTTCGCATGGTTGTCTGTTGGAAATCGAACTTTATATTAGTTTGAATTTCTGCCTTTATCATTTTTTAAAATACTGATTATTAAAACAAGTTATCAATAAATATTAATTAATTTTTAATGATGTTTTCAATAGCCAAGATGTGCAGCAATCAAAAAAATAACTGAGAAACAAAATGATTAGTCATTGTCAAATCATAACTATTTGAATTTTTGGTAATCATGCCTACATATTTCATACTTAACAACCTAATAATTATTATATTTCCACACCTATTAAAATTGTAATTCAAGATTTTTAAATATTTAAAATTATTCGGAAATATGAACAAATCTTCTTAAGATAAAGATCATCCTTGTATCGGATCTGTCAGCTTTTAAATTTGGTTAAAGAATTTCCTTCACGCAGTTCTTCAACTTCATCCATTGACAATAATTGAGGACTTTCATACAGTGTTGAACAATAGGAGGAGACTGTAGATAGAGGAATCCAAGACTGAACTAAAAAGTATCTACAAAAGAACTTCAACATCATCTCATTCTTCCATCTTCTTAGTGGCTGTCTTGATACCATGAATTAATTTCTTGTAACATGAACTCTCTGAAAACCAATTCTTTAATCCTTCTACCTTTGAAGTTCTCATCACAAAAGAGTTATCATTTTATTACAAGATTTTTATTCATTCTTTTGTAAGACAAATTGGATGAATATCGGTCTTTTGAAAACTAAGACTGCATAGAAATAAAAAAGAGTTAAAGAGGATCACAAATGATTGAGTGTATCGGCGGAATATATAAATCGTTGCAAAGCAAGATCTTTACAAGTCCAGCGTAGTCGGTACGTTTATCCTTAATCATCAACATTTAAAGAGAAAAATGATTTTTTTCCAGTATAAAATCTTCTTAAACAACACAAATTCTAACATTTAGTAATAGTTCTAAAATAACAAATGCATTAAGAGCAAAATTATTGAGTTATTAATGAAAGTATTGAAATGAAATTCTTAACTCACCAGCAATTAATAGGTAGAAAATGACCAATAATTGATAAATGCCCTGACCGATGATGTACTTTAGCATGGGCCGAGTAATGAGTGGTTTCGTTCGACCGTACGGCGCTCGATCCAGCAACTCTTCTCCCGGTAACTCCGTTGCCAATGCTAATGAGGCTAATGTATCCATTATCAAATTAACCCACAACATTTGCACTGCCTTTAATGGACTGTCCTGTTGGTTATCAAAAATTATAATTTATCACAAAAACTTAATTATTTATAAATTTAAAAGTAAAGTTACATATTTAGAATAATTTGAGACAAATGTATGACTTAACTATTTAATTTGCCCTCTTATCTTGAAAAGTTTTGCCTTAGAAATGCTAGTTCAATAAAGGTTCAATAAAAGTTCAATTAAACATCATCCTTTTGTAAACATTCATCAAACATGAAAAATGTATAAAAATCACCAGAGCGGATTATAAATTAAAAAAAATATAAATCAAACTAATAAAAAATTTAAGTATTATACATATTATACATTTTTCGTATTATGTATAAACTTTGCATTAATACATAGAAGTAGCTTATTATTCCATGGTGGATTAATCAAATCAATTTCTATATGTAGGAAAAGGAAAGTGTTTACCACATCTGTAGTTCATTTTAATGTGTCGAATTAGTATGGGGAAAATGCGGGTTCTGGATCAAGGCCGGGGGGAGGCCGTTGCCATGGTAACGGTCACGGTTATCATAGCAACGGTTCCGATCACTTTAGAAACGGTTCCGGTTACCATAGCAACGGTTCCGGTTCACTTGGAAACGCTTCTGATTGGTTCCAGGTTCCTTAGCAACAGTTCTGATTGGTCCTTGGTTCCCTAGCAACGGTTCCGGTTCACTTGGTGACGGTAACCAAGGTATTGGTTACCATAACAACGGTAACCAAGGGACGCTTTTCATTGACAACGGATACAGTGATTCAAGACGGTTGTAACCATGGTAACGATTACCGTATCCATAGCAACCGTGACCCTATCACTAAGGAAAGTAGAAAAAAGTGCTAATCGATTGTTGTACAGTGCCCAGATGTGCTAATCGATAATTTTTAAGTGTTAATCGATATTGCACATTGTGCCGCGCATTTCTAATGTGCTAACACAGTTCTTTTCAAGCTGCACATGTGCAAAAGTGCAAAAATCTATACATGAAATTTTTCAAAAGTATTAGTGTCAAAAATCGATATCATGTGTTTGATGCACATTTAGATTCTCTATCTGAATATGTAATTAGAAATTTCATATATTGATAACTTTTCCCTATAATTAACATTTTCGTATATATATGAAACCCCTGTGATATATGTATGTTTTTTACCATCAAACAATTCCACATGAATCGCTCAATGTACCTCATCATCAATCACAAGTACCATGGTTACCGTAACCAAGATACATAACTTTTTATTTTACAAGGGTATATAAGGTGAAGAATGCAAAATATGAAAAATCTGTTTGGACACATGGAGCCATAGGGAGTAACTCATATATGAATAGTCAGAATATGATCTTAGATTTTTGAAAAAAAATCAATACTTAGTGCTCTTTCGAACATATGCACATTATGTGTGCAAATATTATATTATAGATATGTATTATATTATGATATTATACTGTTATCAACCAATATCGTATTAACCATTCAAAACATTACCGTGTCCTAGGAGATATTGTCATGCATCCATCATGTCAATGTATTGCATTCATTATGTCAATACAAAGGTGAACATGTAAAAAATACAGAAAATATTGAATAATATATAAATATTACAATTAATATATATTACAATGCCTAATGAGCGTTATATATAATAACATTACGCTATATGAAAATTCTATATATATATATATATATATATATATATATATATATATATATAATAACATTACACTGTCTAAATATGTAAAAATAATTATATAGTTTTTTAGTAATTTGTTTTAATGTGTCACTTGTAGTAAATAAACACAAGGCGGGATTTTGAATTTAGAATTGCAGATTCTTCAAATAATGAACAGGGTGGGACTTTGAATTGCTAATTCTCTAAATATAGCCGATATTTGGTACAAAATCATGTCAATATGTTTTACACTTTCCTGGCTAGGTAGCCAGTCCTGGCTATCTTAGGATAGGCTAGAGTACTCCACTGTATTCTTTTTCAATGGAAAATGTTGAATAATGTGCTGTAAGGAGCCTAGGTTAGCCCATGCTAGCCTAGGCTAGCTTTTGATCAATCCAATTTACCTACCATATCATCAATATTAGTATACAATCTATGGAAGTCATAAATGATTATGGTCAACATATTAATACTATGGATATATATGGATATGAGCGATATGTAGTCTGTTATGTAATAGAAAGACGTGCAATTGCGCAATTATTCAACCCTTTCGTTGACTGTGATTTCTTTATGTTATGTATATCAATATATGACTAGAGGTAATTATATGTCTTTATCATTGAAAAAAATTTATATATTACATGATTTTACATGAAAATCATATATTATTCTATGTTTTTCAGTAATTTATGTAAATTTTTATATATACATTCTTACAAAACCTATAAATAGTTTACACACTACATATAGATTATAGCCTCCCTAAGCTTACCTAGATCCTGTCTAGGCGTAGTGCAGCCTAGTGCTACATATAACACATATATTGCATTAACTTTGATGAATCAAGTCTCAATGTCTTTTATGGTTGATAAAGTATATTTTATGGTTGATGATATGCTGATAAGGTATATGGTAATTTATATGGTTGATAGTATGGTTTTTAAGGTATTTTGATGGTTAATATGTCAATTTTGATGATTGTTGAGGTATATTTGATGGTTAATAGTATGGTTGATGATGTATATTTGATGGTTGATGATATGACTGGTAAGGTAGTTTGATGGTTGATATGTCAATTTTGATGGTTGTTGAGGTAAATTTGATGGTTTATAATATGCTTGTTGAAGTACATTTGACAGTTGATAGGTATATTTGATTATTTTTATGGTTGTTGAGGTAAATGTGATGGTTGATGATATGGTTGTTAAGGTATATTTGATGTTTCATATGCTGATTTTGATGGTTGATAGCATGATGGTAATGTTTGGTAAGGTAGTTCTTTTAGTACTTTATATATTATTCAGCATTTTCTGTATTTTTTACATGTTCAGCTGTGTATTGATATGATGAATGCAATACGTTGACATGATGGATGCATGACAATATCTCCTAGGATACGGTAATGTTTTGAATGGTTAATACGATATTGGTTGATAACAGTATAATATCATAATATAATACATATCTATAATATAATATTTGCACATATAATGTGCATATGTTCGAAAAAGCACTAGGTATTGATTTTTTTTCAAAAATCTAAGATCATATTCTGACTATTCATATGAGTTATTCCCTATGGCTCCATGTGTCCAAACAGATTTTTCATATTTTGCTTTCTTCACCTTATATACCCTTGTAAAATAAAAAGTTATGTATCTTGGTACTTATGATCATGGTACTTAATATATTAAGTTATATTAAGTACCATGGTTAAGTACCATGGTCATGTAATCATGGTACTTGTGATTGATGATGAGGTACATTGAGCGATTTATGAGGTATTGTTTGATGGTAAAAAACATACATATATCACAGGGGTTTCATATATATATATACGAAAAAATCGAGTTTTCAGCACTTTTTTGAGAATTTCAGAAATGTTCGAAAAAATCGATATTTCAGCACCTTTTTCGAAAATGTTGATGTGGAATTTAAATGTACGTATATGGGTTTCTATTCAAGTGCATCAGCACATTTTTGATATTCTGCTTCCTTGTACCTCTAAAATCGATGTGCATTTTCAATAAAATATCTTTTTTGAGATAAAATTTTTAAAATTTAGTACTTGTGTTGAGGTAATATTTTAATATTTATAAATAAAAATATAAAAAATTTAAATTAATAAAATTAATTAATAATATAGAAGGTCAGTTTGATCTTAATTATAATTTTAAGTTTTCGGATAAACATCCGATCCCGATCAGATCATCCAGTTAATTGACTGGATCAAATTTTGATCTATATAAATATCGAAAATATTGAACTGAAATAGTTGATAAAAAATTGAACTGAAATAATTGAATTGAAAAGTTTGTTTTTTAAAAAATGGAGAGAGACTATTGATTTACAAAAAAAGGTAATTATAAGAAACTATTTAAAATATCTATATTCAATATATATTCACGCTGTAAAGTGATACAAATTTAAAAATTAAATCAACCCGAGTTCTCGCTAAAGGCTCTCGGTTTTTTCAAATATAAAATCAGCCAGGGGCCAAATAAAATATTACTTTTTCGTCAAACATTTTTTTATATTTTCACTTGTAATTTATTTGAAGTAAATTATTTTAAATTAATTATTGTAAATAAATTAATGTAAATTATTTATTGTAAATAAATTAATGTAAATTATTGTAAATTATTTGTAGTTATATAAATATATTTTTTTATAACATCAGAGTTCTTTTCCAATTTTAATAAACACAAGTAACACTCAACACTTGTTGTAACCGTCACTTTTCATTAATACAAAAAAATTAAACGAACGACTTTCTGAGAAAATTTCTATAGATTTATTTTATTTCGTATGTTTTTTAAAATATTTAATAAATAATAGTATAAAAATTTTAAAATTATATAATAATTATGATAAATGTTTAAAAGATATTGTTCCTTCAGATCTGAAGACCGGACGGTCGTACCAGATACATGTCTGTAAATACAGGCTTGGGTCATTTAAAATTATTTAGAATGATCATTATTGAAATCTTTCTCTTTTTAATTTCATCCCAAATAAAAGTCAAAAATTTCAGTCAAATAAAAAGTTTATTTTTTCCAAAAATAATACAAATTAAGCAACTTGGAAATAGCAAATGTAAATGTACTACTTAGAAAATATTCCTAAGTCGTAAAAATCAAAATATTCGCCTTCAAAATAAACTCATTATCAACTAGCACTTAACAAGTTGTGAAAGGGGGCGATTCTGTCTTCGATCGTTCCCCTGGTCACACAATCGATTCCAATGGAGACTGTCTCAAGTAGCAGCATTTTGTAATGGCGCTCGATGGACTCCATAGCATCGGTAGTCTGTCTTCGGAATCGATAATCACGTGCGCTACACGAAGTGTCGAGGGGACAATGTGTGTCGAGGCGCTCGACAGTGAAGACCCATTAAAGCGGACCGGCGATTCAATGTAAGAAAATGATTTGGTAGACGCATATTAAAAACAAGTGACGAATTAAATACATTTATTTTATGATATTTACAGTTGCTCATTCAAACGTGGAGTTCATTACTTTTTATCATTTAGTTCATTTGAACAATTGTCAATATTTTCCTCAGTTGTTATTTTTTATAATTTTGTAATTAGTTCATATTTTTTGATCACCATAAGCCATTATTATTCGTCTTTAAATCTTTCAGACATATTTATAGTAATCTCATTAAATAAATTGCCAAAATAATTCGTTTTTAAATCGACTCAGAAATTCATTAAATGAAATTCAACAATAAATTTTCCAGTTCAGTGAAATTTTTCGATAACAATAACTTGATAATAAATTGCAAATAATTTAACAATCAGCAAATCGCTAAATCCAAATTATGAAACAAATAAATTCGACAATACGAATCATAAAAAGTTTGACAAAAAAAATCCTAAGTCAGTTTAATAAAATTTTGATTTAAAATCACTTAACCAATCAGAGTGAGTAATTTCATTCATCAACAAACCAGCACAAATTCTGACTCTCTCACGGCTTGATGAGTCATCGGTGGATACACACGAGCAGCTATACCCAAAAAAAGGCTTGTTTGTTCAGGTTTTTAATTCAAGTAATTATTTAAGTATTGCTTATTTATTTTTTTAAATTAATTATTTAATTTTATCATTTATCATATAAATATCTTTTATATATTTGGCAAGTGAAAGCGGTAAATAATCAGCAAATTTTTAAAGGTTCAATTGAAACAATTTAATTCAATCTAAACTGTCTTCGGGAATAAGAGATGTTTCAATATAAATAGCGATAAAAAACTATTATAAATAAAGATTTATTTCGAAACAGATACTTTAATTAAAATAATTTAAGAAAATGTTGTTTTCAATACGTTAATTACCCAAAACCTATTCCCGAACCACAAAGTATCCCCCCAAAAATAATTTAAATTATGAATATTCTAGAAAATTATATATTTTATTATTGGTAAAATAAATACAAGTTTTAATAAAAAGATGTTATTTTATAATTAAATTGAACTAAACGACATCAAGACCAACTTATTGAAGTACAAAAGGGAGAAATAAAAAATTAAATAGAAAAGTGATTATTTTTTAATGATAAATGAGAGAGAAAGAGAAAGAAGAATTATTCCTACCGGGTTTTCCATATGAATGCATATTAGCAGTGAGTGCGTTGCTTGAAGAATTATATGACTTCCTAATTAGAAAAGAGATTCAGGAAATAGGAGAAATATTTATTGAACAAGCAAGTAATCTATTTACCAACACTATTTGATGGGTCTTCTTTGATAATGAATCGAATAAGTTCTATTTCTGAGGAAAGAGATTCAAAGATAAAACGGATCACCTATCATGAGACTTAGTCAATAAAAAGTCTCAGGGGGGTAATTAGTTTTCATAGGGAGAATTATTTATTCATATTGTTCCTTTTGAGACTATTCTGCTGTATTAACAAGTTGGGAGACAATGAATTTGCTGTAAGACAAAATTTTATGTCTGTCGAGAAACAAGAAACGATGTTTGATTGTCTAATTTAATTTAGATTATGTTTATTTTCTCTAACTGATTATAATTATCGAGAAAAAAAGCGAAAAAAATACTTCTTCGGCATAATTTTCTTTTCTCTAATTAATTCAGAGAAATAAGAAAAAAATAAATAAAATAAATTCTAATATTTATAAATTAACAAATTTCCTAATATTAACCAATCAGAAATTGGCAAAAGAAAACTAAATTATTTTCTCTGAAATTTCAAATTGATTTCTATAAAGAGAACGAAAGAAAAAAAATGAAGAAAATTAAATTTTTTTCTAAATATTTTATTTATATTTCTTGAAAAAATAAAAAATATATTATGTTATTTATTTCTGATTGGAAATAAAAAATATAATAAAAAATAAGAGTAATGATCTTCATAAAAATAAAAAAAATAATAAACTAAGTATAATTTTTTTACAAATTTTTTTACTTATATTTCTTGACAAAAAATATTTAAAATTATTTGTTTAAATGAAAAATATTAAATATAATAAAAAAATAATAGTGAAGATCTTCATAAAAATAAAAAATAATATATTATACATATATATATATATATATATATATATATATATTTCTACATATTTTATTTATATTTCTTGAAAAATAAAAATATATATATTGTAATTTTTTTAATTAATATATAAAAATAATAATAAAATAAAAGTAAGGATCTAAATAAAAATAAAAAAAATAATAAATGATATATTTTTAGATCAAATGCCTTTCGAAAGACTCTCACTTGCCAATCTCCATCTTATCTCCCGGCTGTTGTTGCTGCCCATATGTCCCCACTCCCGGCAGCACTAATTTCAGTAACAAATCCCACAACCGTCTGCCGGGTTATTATTATTAATAAATATTTAATTTAAAAAGAATAGTATTTGACATTTCCATTGATATCGAGGCTCTCATTTCCTGTTCAAACGGATGCAATTAAACTTCTGTCTTTCATCATTCAGAAGGCTTTTAACATTGAATAAAATATAATTTCGGATGGAGCCGATAATAATTTCATTTAGTAATAAATTTAATTTTAAGGTCTGTTTTATTTAACTAATAATTTTTTTAATTGCTAAATAAATATTTATTATATTTTTAAATTGAATTTTATGAATTACTAAAAATTTAATTTTAAGTTATTTTCATTTGATTTTATCTAATAAAATATTTTATTGATATTAAAATTCGCCATGGAATTTATTTAACATCAAATTCATTAAATATAAATAAACTCTTCCAATTGATTGTTTTTGTAAGGAGTATTTAAAATTGTATGTGAATGCACTATGTTGATTTAAGCATGTTGAACCTAGAATAGTGATTCTCCACCCAGATGGAAATCGATATTGTTTGTTCGACTATTCGAACATAATTAAAATAATAATAAAGAAATGATAATAATTTGATAAGTTTAAACTTTGGAAATTATTAATATAAACCGAGTTTAACATTTTTAAGAAAAGAAAAGTACTTAATGGACATAAAATTAAATAATGAAAATTAAATTTAACTTCATTTTACAATTTGATAAAAATATTTTTATTTAGAGGTCTTAAAACGAAATGGTTAAAATTATTAATTTTATTAAAAGTAAAAGAACTAGAAGACATCGGTTAAATAAACTTATATTTCAATACAAAAATACAAATATATATATATAAGAAAGTATTGCGTAATTACGCAATAAGATCTGACCCGCCAATGGGAGGGTTAATTTCAATTACACAACACTTCTGTGCGAAATCGCTAATTTTTGTTGCGCAATTGCGGAACATATTGAATATATTCTAACTTTAAATATTTTAGAAAAATTGTTCGAATATTCATAATTATAAAAACAGAAATAAAATCCATTAGATATGTCAAACGGTGAACGATATTTTGAGAATTATGATGACTCTAAATGTGATACTAATAAATTTTCTAATAATAATTGTCTGAACGCTCTCATTATTTATTCTTTTAATAAATTTTGACAGAATGATTTTTTACTGTCCTGAATCATGTTTCGTAGGGGGAGACTATATGAAAAAAATCTTCCCGACTAACTGTTTATAGGGGATATTTGGAAGATACCATCTCTCTTTTTACATGCAATGAAACTTTAAAATGTTCCGCAAAATATACCCGTGTGGTTTTAATAATACTTTTAATGTATATTTTTATAAAATAATTTAAATATAATTTTATTATCATTATTTGTATTATTAAAATTGTGAACTATAGTTGTCTTTTTTGTTATTATATTTGTGAATAGTAATTAATTTATCCTTCAATACTAGTGATCCATACCGTGATAAAACAGGCTCCTGCAAATGCCACAACAATAGCGACGAAATTGACCGTCAATTGAAACTGGAGAAACTTGGATATTGAATCGTAAACGTTTCTGCCCCACATGACCGCTTTAACGATACTTGTAAAATTATCATCAGTAAGAATGATGTCTGAAGCTTCTTTAGCAACATCGGTACCGGCGATGCCCATTGCAAATCCTACATCTGCTTTTTTAAGAGCAGGACCATCATTAGTTCCATCTCCTGTTACAGCAACTACTTCTCTAGAAGGGTTCAAATGACTTGCGATAATTCCACTGACTAAAGTATATTTGTCTTGAGGGGAAGAACGAGCGAGTACACGCAAAGACGGCCATACCTAGAATTTTAGATAAATAATTGTTAATTGAGTATTAATAATATTTTTTATTTTTATTATTTGTTGTTAATTTATTCAAATATAAAGGATACTCACAAATTTAAATTTAAACATTCAAATTATCTTTTATATTTATATCAATATAGACTCAACAACAATACATATTATGGTTTAAATGAATGAATAATGATCCTTATTTCATGAAGAGAATAATGATATTATTATCAGATACATCCATAAAGCAATCTTCTTTTTGTACTCAAACATTCTTTTAACATATTGTGGTACCGACAGCCGGACCGAATGGCGACGGCCAGCACCGCTTAGACGTGCCGGGACTTGGTGCCCGAGAAGATCGCCGTATCGGTTTGAGTGCATCGGTGTGTCGATCGGGTCCGGCAACCATCGGTCGATACACCATGGGATGTCGGTCCTGCAATCGGCTCGCGGCGGTTCCGAGTTGTGTCTCGATCCCACGTGACGATCGGTTCCGTTAAGGTCGACGGTTAGTTCGATCGGTCGATCGATTTGTTTTTTATCGTTCAAGAAGATGATATCATAACACATCGTTCAAAACACGAAATTATAGACTTTTATTTTATTTCATTTAAAATATTATTCGATCCAACATTATTTAAACAATTGTGTGATCAAATATTATTTAAACAAAACTGTAATGTTATTTTGTGTCATATTCGAACACCACATGAGCCCCCCCCCCCGAAGAATGCAGAGCATGGGGGTTGTTGCATTGTGGAGGGCTGCTGGAAGTAGGAGGGGTTCGAGAATGAATATTCCTCGAAACGCGGTGTGTTGCAGTGTTGTGTTGTTCATGTTAAGTTTTGTTGGTTTGTTTGTATGTGTGTTATGTGTAGTGTTGTGGAGGTGTGTTGTGTGGAGTGATTGTTGCGTGATGTTGTTGTTGTTGTAGTGGTGTGTGGTTTGTTTGTGATCTGTTGCTGTGTGATGTTGTGAATGTGTATTATAGTTGTGTTGATGGTGTGAGGTCGTTCTGCGTATGATCTTCCTTTGAGATGGTTTCTCGTGATCTTCGTGACTAATGGGCGCGTTGACATTGTAGCTTTCTTTTTGGGGGAGTTTTTGTTATCCGGTTTTGCCTTGGTTTCGTCCTGGATCGAATCTTCCAAGCGCAGACATGGCTTGAGCTTGCAAATATTCACGGTGGCCTCCTTACCAAATTTTAGCTGTGTTGTTATCTAGTGCGATGGTTATGAGCTTATGTGGTCCTGTGTAGCGACTTTCTAGAGAGTTCGTGGTTTCCTTTTGGAGCCAGCGAACTTTGATGTTGCAAGTTCTTTCGGGTCGAAGATGTGCTGCCCATCGGGTTTTGGTGATGTTCTGTTGGCTTGCGAAAAGTGTTCACGCGCCGTTTTTAACATCTCATTGTTTCTTGGTGCCCCATTGAAGAATAACTCGTCGTTTAGTGAGGTGTTTGAGCCGAAGAGCATTCGTGCGGGCAATGCATATCTGCTATGGGGAAATTTTCTCCAGCCTAGCAAAATGAGTAGTAACTGCTTCACCCAATTGTGTTTCTGTGCTAACATTCTGAATGAGTTCTTCAGGGTGCGGTGGAACCGTTCTATCAGGCCGTTGGTTTTTTGGTGGTATGCAATGTCCTGATTTTCTGGATGCCCAATCGTTTAGTTAGGTCGCTGAATAACTCTGACTCGAATAATAACTTTGACCTGTTCGAATGCTACAATCGACCAAGATCTTGAAGTGTTCCAAAAAAGCGGTCCCAATGATTGGTTGTGTCACACCGGAAATGGTGAATGTCTAAGTGAACTGATTTCTCAATTGGGGCAACGTGATAGTGAGCTGTACAGTGCAGTGCGTGTAGATGGTTGTACCGTTAGTGGTGATGAGGTACTGATGGAGTTGTTTCAAGAGGCACATGAACTTGTGAGGAATAATGGAAACAGCGGATCGATACGCCATCGGATGTCGGTCCCGCGATTGGCTCGCGGCTGTTCCGAGTTGTGTCTCGATCCTCACTTGGCGATCGTTTCCATTTCGGTTGATGGTTTGTTCAATCATTCGATCGATTTGCTTTTTATCTGTCAAGAAGACGATATCATAACACATCGTTCAAAACACGAAATTATAGAGATTTATTTTATTTAATTTAAAAAGTTGTGTGATCAAATATTATTTAAACAAAACTGTAATGTTTTTTTGTTTCATATTCGAACACCACACATGTATTAGAATATAAATTTGTTTTATGAGTGTAGTCACTCTTATTATTATAGATAAAATCAAATTGGATCTAAAATTTCAATTTCGTTTAATCACAAAAAACAATTCAATCAATAAAAAAAATTATTTTAACAAATGGCGTTTACTTTACAAAGAAACTAATTGACTGAATTTAATCGGATATCTTGATTTGATTTGATTACATAAAGACTAATTAAAATCAACACTAATATTTATAAATATTCAAATCAATAAATATTAAAAAAAATACATGTATATTTTTATGTATATCAAAAATTCATTTTGTTTTTAAGGATTATTATATCTTGTATAAAAATGTCTATGTTTAGTTGATTTTCGTCTAATTCTTTTTAAAAAATGCAACTTGTTTTCCAAATCGAAAAACTAACAGTAAAAGTCAACAATTAACAATGGAGATTCAAGTTTAGATGGAAAACATTGTTTCATTAACATAAGCAAAGTAATAAAAACTTTCGAAAATAACATTCCTATATTTAAGGATGTAACAGGAAAACTGTTAATTATTTTTTTTTATTTTGTTATTTAATATAAAAATATAAATAAAATATTTAATATATTTTATAATTTTCAGACACACAAAAATGAAATAAAATAGAGAGCGATTGTCAAAATATTTTATGAATAATAATAATAATAATAATCCTAATGTTAGTAACAACACCATTAATCATCCAGGGGAAATAAATAATTTAGGTGAACGAGATTTTCTGGTTGATCCGATCAGGGAAATATTGATCAGCACTTGTGCTTTTGTCCCATTTGGCCAATCAGATCCCGATTTGGCCCATATGTCCCTGCTGCCTGTTGCAAGCCCAATTTAAAATTCTGATTTTAATTGATTTGTTTATATTAAACTTGCTTTTCAGTTCATTAAAACAAAATCATTTTTAATATTCCTGTGAAATCAAAATCGATAAGTCCCAAGCGCTTAATGACTTCATTCACTCCCGGGATTAATATTGGTTTAAATTGTCTTAGTAATTATTAAAGAGAAGATTTTTGTTTTATTTAGCTGACTATTGATTATAATTAGCCACCGAGCGTTGCAGTTGAACGACACAGAGACAATTAATGGGCTTCCCGTTTAAGATCACATTTGCTTTGAGTGCTTTATAATGACGAGTTATACAACTGTAAATTATATAATCCTCCATATCTCTTTACTATTCTTCTTCTGACGCTCTTCTTGATGTTGTTAGGACGAACTTTCTTCTTCCAATATTTCATATTTTACCAATGATGTGATTCTGATACGAAGGAGCTACGGCTCATTCAGAAACAAAGATGACTTGGGAAACAACAATACAATTTCTGCCCTCGATTAACGCCGTACCCACATATGATATTTTATAATAAACGCCAAATTAAATAATACAAAAATACTTACAATCATACACAAACAATCAAAAACCGGTATATTTTTTGTGAAGGACAGGTTCACTCTTAAAATTTTTAAAATAATTAATTTTTATAAATAATCTCTAAAATAAGGAAATATTTAAAATCAAAAGTTTTCTAAACAATTATAACTAAAACATTAAGTTTAAAATGATAAATATCTTTTGTAAAGTTAATTACACCAATTCATCTTGTATTTTAAAATTCGTAAATTGTATTTCAAATAATAACAATTGTATTTTAAATTCATAAATTGTATTTCATAAAATGTAGACATGTAAAACAAATGAAACGACTAGATAGCTTATCAGTATTTATAATTCCATATTTTTATGTATAAGGAATATGGTCAAAAGAAAACGAAAGTTCCTCAGAAAAATTGTTTAAATAATTGTTATTTGTGTTATTAAATAAAATTTGGTGTTAATGAATCTTAATTTTGATCAAGAACCCAACAATTTTATTAATTAAAAAGTATTTTATCATGAACTCCTATTTTTATGTAATCCAAGTCACAAATTTCCTCATTCCTATCATCGTCTTCGTCTTATAGGCTGGCTTTCTAGCCGATGTATGGTATACCTTCTTGCACTGGGTGCATCAGTTTATCTCGAGCTGATTCTGTGACTTCACTTTTTCTAGTACAATAGATGACGTCAGAATCGGATGAAGTAACGCCGCACAATTGAAAAGACTTGAAAATTATTTCTGGCGGCACATTATTCCCTGCTTTTTTATTCATTTTTCTGTCTCAGGGCTTGCAACAGACAGCAGAGACATATGGGCCAAATCGGGATCTGATTAACCAAATGGGAAAATTACTGGAACACGAGGATTTCCTGAAGGTTTATAGTCAGCTGGTCGACTTTTGTCTTGTAACCAGTTTTCATAACATTTGTAATACCTGTCTTTGAATGACGTTACATATGAGAAGCTTTCAAAGCATCTTAATTTTCATCATAATGAGTCCCATACTAGGAGTCTCTGATGAAAGGCATAGTTACCTCACACCTTGGTAATCCGCATCGTAATGTTGTTCGGTTTAATCAGACTATTTTCAGACAGTTCAATGATGACGCCTCATATTCCTTCCAACTCCGTTGGCATTATTTTTCCTTTAAACACGAAAAAAAAGAAAATTTACTTCCATTAGCCGTAGTAGACATTTCCATTTCTTCATTAATAACTTTACGTTATCATTTTGAGACTTTGCATACTCCAATTGATGCATCGAGATCTGAAAACTTTCCATTGGCTTCCTGTTGTCTCTACTGGCCAATCCCTTTTTCCTCAACATAAAACTGCGTTGCTAGTGAATGAGTTCCCTTACTTTTTACTTAGCCGACTTATGGTCATATGATCATTTGCTGGAAATTCTTTTTTATACAATAAGCCTTAATATTGTGTATTTTTAAACAAATTGTTATTTTCTTAAATAAAAGTTCATTACTTTTAATAAAACAAACGCTTTTTATAAATACACAAAGTCATTTATTAAACGTCGAGATATAAAATCTAAATAATACTTTAATTAACAAGCGAAATAAAATTCGAGCTGTCCTGTCACAGATTTTCAAGAATGTTAAGGAAAATACTTTTAAATGGAAAACTTCATTTTTTTATAAGACAGTATTTTTAAAAGCAAATGTTTACGATTAATAATAGTTTTAGTAGCTTACTTTATCCATCAATTCTTGTCTCACTTCTCCAGTTTTTGGGCTTCGTATTCTCTGATTAAATTCCTTTCCTTCCAGCACTAAGAAATCATCCCCAGGTTTGAGAATTCCGCATTTTGTAGCAATTGATCTGGCAGTGTTGACGTTATCACCTGTGACCATTCTCACTGTGATGCCGGCCTTCTGGCACTTTGCAATTGCGTTTGGAACTTCTGGACGAACAGGATCTTCAATACCAACAATGGCAATACATGTTAAACCAGAAATCACAAGAGATTCGTTTTCAAAATCGGGTTCTTCAGTAATTGTTGATTCATTTATGTCGCCGCGACCGTCTAATATATTGTTAAAAATTAAAAATTAGATGAATGAATTACTAAAAATTAAATTTTTATAAGCTATTCCAATGGTTCTTAACCCATTTGACGCCATAGGTTCTATAACGGTCTGGACGATTCTGTCTTGATCTGCTTTTGTGAAAGGAACTACATTGCCGTTCGTTGAGACAATGTAAGAGCACCTGATAAATAAAAAATATTTACCATTTATTAAGATTTATTTTTTTGAAATACACTTCATAAAAGTGACTTTAGCTTATTTCATTTTCGATAACAAATATATCATATCACTTTTGGTAACTCGTTTTACAAAAGGAGACATAATATTTAAACTGTGCCTGAGACAACAAAATGTCAAAAGTTAAGCAAACCAAGAACTTTTTCCTATAATATCATATGCAAAATCATCAAACATTTACACAAGTCAGTTTTGAAATCGCAAAGATGTAAAATAATTTTCAAAATCAAATTTCTATGGATTTGTATCGATCAGAGAAACTTATAGAAATCGGTTAAATTTAAAAAGTTAATGCTTAATAATGGCAACTGCTTTAACAAAAACAATCGCTAAATTTACCAAAACATCTTTAAATAATTATTCCGGAACAGATTCAACATCTACTTCAATTATCCCTTCCCACTTGTTTGGCAGCAGGTCAAATCCATCTTAGAAACAATAAACTCTTTTAAGGAGGCCACAAAGTCTTTAAGATGTTTTAAACATTGATCGCGATCCAATTTATCATATTCTGATTAACGAAAGCGTTTCTTTGGGGAAAGTACAGATCAAAAGTACTCTGTACTATCTGATCAATGGCACTTTAAAAGCATTCTGTAAAAGCTTTTAGTTATTACAATCAAAGTCCGATCTTTAAACTAAGGAATAACTGGTGAGAACATATCGTAATGGTATTTCAAGTATGTTAGTTACGTTAATAAAATATGAACTATAAGTAAGGAATAAAAGTTAGGTTAGGTTAGGTCTTAAGACCTAAACCCTAACCCTAACCCTAACTCTAACCCTAACCCTAACCCTAACCCTAACCCTAACCCTTAAATCAAACAAATTTCGAAAGAATTTAATAATAATTTCGCTGAATCCAGATATTTCAAAAAAAATTAAAATTATATTAATTTCGTAAAATATATTTTTGACAATTCGATTTTTACTTATTTTTTTCATTTTTAATTCACTTTTTTATTATTTTACAAATTATGCATTTTAATTCCTTTGGTTTAAATTTATAATTTAATTCATTCGATTTATTTTTTATTCTTAATTAAAAAAATATATCGCTTACTTTTTATATTAATAATTGGGATTTAAAAATATCAAAATTTTAATTTATTTAATTCTTACTTTTAATATCAATTTTCAATTTTTCAGCTATTTAACGTCTATTTTGACCGCTACTCTTTATGATATATAAACTTCATTTATGATTGATTTTTTTGTTTTATAAGAGAGATAAAAAAATTAATAAATGATAATCTTTTTATGATTCATTATAAATTTGGGAACTTTCTTATTAAATAAATATATAAAAAACTTTAATTAACTTAGATAAAAAGAAGGACAAAGTAATAATTTAGATCACAAAAACAGTTTACGTCTTTTGAAAGAAGCTAATAAATCGAATAATAATCATTTTTAGAAAATAATTATTTGACAATGATTCATTGAGTCAATTATTCGAATCGATTTGCCAAGTCATCGGTCAATCAGTGCGTCAGCAGAGATATCGAGGCCAGAAAGAAATTCTGAAGTCAAATTGATTGACCAATCAGAGCGAGTATAGTGGACGATTGGATTTAATTATCTCAATTACGAAGTTTTTAAACTCCAGTTTGACAATATTTTACGATTTGCTGATTTCTGATTAACGATTTTTTTTAATTTTCAATATTTATTGAAATTTTGAATATCTGAATTTTTGTATTCACTTATTTAACTACTGTTTAGAAATAAAGAATTTTAATTGATTCAACTTTTAACATTTATTGAAAAGATTTATTCTTTAAATATTTTCGGATTTGTCTGTATGAGCTTGAAATTTTATTATCGAATATGTCTGAACAAGTGTTTTTGAGTGACAATTTTTATTTTTTTTTCTTTCGATTTGATTATCAACAAATTGATCGTAGTTGTTAAAAATGAAAACATAATTATTTAACGAAGTGATAAAATCGAAATTATTGTACAAGTTTATTTATAGAAAATTTTGAGCATTTTTAAATAAATTGTTACGATTTTTTTCTTTGAAAAGAAAATATTATTTTGTTGTTGATCGAATTTCAATTCTTTTTGAAATCGACTTCGTTTTCTTGATTTGATTATGATTAATGATAAAAATGATGTGAATTATTTATTGACCACCGAAATTTACGTCTGTGAGGAATATGCGGCGTGTAATTGTTTTTTTAGTGTTTAAATGTTGTGTGTTGATTTGGGATTGTGCCTCTCCTAACCAGATGGATTATCAATATTTTAATTCTTATAATCTGAAACTAATTTATTTAAATTTAGATTTAATATCCAAATTTTGAATTTTTATTATTGCAACTATTAAATAATTTTATTCATTTTATTTTTGTAAATTTTTAAATAATTAAAATCAAATTAATGTTTAAAAATGACTATAGAAATATTTTATTTAAGCCAATAAAATTTAAATTAAATATTTTTTAATAAAATAATTTTATCAAGTATAGTTCAGATTATAATGAGAGATATTAAAAATTGAGTGAAAGCAATACTATTGATCCTCATAAAGATGATAAGAAATGTGAATGTAATAAATGTTCTGTCAAATGTGAGAGTTCTCTTAACAATGTTAACATATTTTTTGTATGTTTTCTGTTCAAAACATTTGATATGTTTTCTACCTGATTAAATTATATGTTTGATAGTCCGAACAGATTTTGGTTTCATTTATTCCAGACAATATACACCTTGCCATAAAACAATCATGAATTTAATTTTCATGTTTCTCACTTGAAAACAATTAAGTAACCTACAAAAAAAGTCGCATTGATATATCATATAAATATGTTATATTTTAAAAATTTTTGGGAAAAAGTCTCATGCGATGCATTATTAATTAAAGCGGTTAGTCCAACAACTAATATCCAACCTTGTGACTCATCAACTTTGTCGAAAGTGTTTACAATGTTAACATATTTTTTTGTCTATTTTATATATATATATATATATATATATATAAGCTTAATAGCTAGGATCAGAAATACCTGATGATGACGGATATTCCACCGAAATATATTGTATCAAAAAAAAGTTTTTTTAATTTCAATAGTGTTTGTTATTTATAATAAAATACATTATTATTTTTAATCTGGCAAGCAAGATGTTTTCCAAAATATGTTTTTCTTTAATTTTAAATGATTTAATTGAAAATTGCTGAATAACGAAAAATAATCCTTGAGAACTGTCATGTTGATCTTTATTAGATATTGGAATCGTATTTCCTTTATTTTGTGTCAAAGAGGAGGAGAAATAATACCGGGACAGGAAGAGAGTTAATTGGAAAATAAAAAAACAGATCTGAGAAATATAATACATATTTTTACAGTCATTCTGACACTCGTTGAGCGTTTCCTATTTCTTCTAATTTTCTTTGCCAAAATAATTAATGGATCAAAAAATGAAACAAATTCATAAAAATGGCAATTCTTTCAAATAATCTAAAACGCCATTTAGTAAAGCGCCATTCTGAAAAATTATTAATTTGACACTTTTTTTCGTAATATATATCTGTGGATATCGTGGCGCAAAATTTTTGGATTTTAAATTAAAACGATTTCCTCTAATTGCAACGGATTATTTTGATTTTCAGTAGTACTAATGAAGTTATGGCCTCGTTTGATATTGTAAATCTTTTCATTAATGTTCCTTTGTTGGAGACAATTGATTTATGTTGTGATCTTTGGAAAGCTAATACTGGTGAGCATGTCAATATCAATGAAATATCTTTTCATGAATTGCTGACTTTTGTAATATTAAGTGAACATTTTCAATGATAATTGGTACAAACAAATTGATGGTGTTGATATGAGGTCTGCATTAGCACCAACGCTTTCTTCGTTTTTTTTCGAAAAATAGCATGTAAATTGTATGTTGATAATATTTTTCTTATTTTCAAAGACCGTAATCATATGTTGCCCTTTCTATCGTATATGAATTCTTTACATCAAAATATTATTGATATTATTCTCAGTTGATTTTCAAAAGAAAGTTTTTTACCGTTTTAGATTTGTTAATGAAGATGAAAGGTAGTCATTATGAGACAGAAATTTAGAGAAAGAAGACGGACACTGGGTTATATAAAACTCATAAAAGCCTTTAGCTAGCTGAGTATGATAAAAGGTTTGAAATATAAATCTTGATCTCTGCCTTCAACATCTGTGAAATCTGATGGTAGAATAAATAAGTTAACCGAACTTTTGCATATTTATGGCTATTTCAAACCACTTCTTTAAAAAATTAAGAATTGAGACAATAGAAAACTTAATAAATAAAGAATTCTAGAGAAAAGATGAATTAAAACCCTAAAAAATATCTTACTGAGATTTAGGTATTGGATAAACTTTATTGTTCCCTATTCAACTCGTATTAAAAAACTTAAGTCGTCTATTTAAATTACAAAAACTTAAATCAAAATTTATTTAGTAATAAGACTCCAACTCCTTAGTTTGTGTTCCAAACTTGTTTATCAATTTTCTTGTAATCGATGTAGTGCTACATACATTGGAGAGATTTCTCGTCATCTCTGTAAGCGGATTCAGGATCACAGACGATTGGGTAATGATAGCAATATTGCTGGAAGTTTGTAGGTCAGATTTGACAATAAACAGTTTTAAAATATCGTGCAGTTATTTTAAAAAATATTGGGAAATGGTCTCTTGTGAGGCACATTTGATCAAATCACTTAATCCATCAATTAATGTCCAAACACGCCTCTTCTCCATTTTGTTGAAAGTATTTAATTAGCTATTACATAAACTGATTTTGAAAATATTGAATGAAGATAGTGAAAATTCCACTGAAATATATCGCAAAAAATAGGAAAATTTTAAATTAATACAATTTTCAGATTCAAACTGTGTTTTTGATTAAATTAGTAAGAAGAGCAATTTTTAAATATCGAGTTCCTGCTTAACTCTTATCCATCAACTGAAATAACAAAAGAAGATTTCCCGTTAAACTGAAAGTAAAAAAAAACGTAGAACGAATAATTAATTATCTCTTTCAACTAAAATGATAAATGTTTACATTAAATGTTTTCATTCTACAGAAAATTATAATCAAAACAATGTGTAAATAACCATTGAAACCGGAAGGAGAGAGAAAAGGAAACTTGTGTTCAACCTTTGATGGAAGAAACATTTTTCCCAGTTTTAGAAATCGTGCAGTAATTTTACAAGTACAAATTTTATTTTATTTTTAATTATAATTCGTAAAACGATCCGTTTGCGTCGATTTTACTGAGACAGTCGGTACTATTAATGGGGAAAAAAGTAAACAAATATTTTTCAAATGAGCGCATGTTTACATAATCGTCAATATGTCGACGTAGAATGTCCTTTCTTTAAAGAAGAATGTGAATTATTAGTTTGCTGAGAAGCAAATCCTCGCGAGTCTTCCTGGAGTTGTCCTTTGATTGGTTGTCGAGCTCTTCCTCGGCCTCCCAACCCGAGTGTGTTCGACGTCAGGGGAAAATTTTCTCAAATCTCTCTCAATACAGACAAAACCCAAACTTGTTGATATCAAAACTTATAATTTCTAAGCCAATATAAAATTTTCAATTGAATTTCAAATGAATATTTTCATATCTTTCAAAATATTTTTTTTACGAAAATCAATTAAGAAATTATTATTTAATTTTATTTTTAATAATTTAAATCGAAATTTTTATTAAATAAACAAAATTAAAAAATGCCATTTTTTGGAAAAAATTTTTTTACAATATATTTCGACGAAATATCAGTCGTCATCAGGCACTTCTGATCTTATCTGTCAAGCTTATGATCCACAGACATTACGCATAAAATTTATTACACATAAAATTTATTACACATAAAATTTATTACACAAAATTTATTACACATAAAATTTATTACACAAAATTTATTACACACAAAATTTATTACACATAAAATTAATTTATCATAAAGTTTATTTAGCATCAATTAGCAATAAATTTTATGCAAATTGATACTAAATAGATTTTATGCTTAATAAATTTTATATAAATTGATGCTAAATAAACTTTATGCTAAATTAATTTTATGTGTAATAAATTTTATGTGTAATGTCTAGGTACCAAGCTTATATATACACAATTGTGATTTCGTCACTAATTATGTAATTGTTGCTTCACGTAAACACTTTTAACAAAGTTGATGAGTCACCTGAATTCACATTAATTTAATTATTCATGTCTGACACTAGACTCTTTCCTAATAATTTTTAAAATTGTAGCATAGTACTTTAGAATTATTTATTTCAACAGTAGTTTTACAGTACTTTTTATGTTCAATAATAATACTACTGTCACTTTTATTTTAATTATTATTATTTAAAATTATTTACTGTTGAAGAATGATACATTTCAATTTTTTCATACATTTCGGATTAATACACCAGTAATACAAAAGTCAAGAAGAGTCGAAATAATTGTTATTTCACTACGGCAACAGAATTAAAGAAGGAAGGCAAGAATATTTTGGGGTTTCCTAATTTGAAAATTCACTGGCAGAAGTATGTAGAGTAATAAAGCTCAGAAGCCGAGAGATAAATATTTGTTGATTTACAAGTCTAATGCACATTTAATTTTGTTACTGTTTTCCTTTCTTGTTAAGTCTTAAGATTTGTTGATTACACCTACGTAGTGCGTCCAAAAGTATCCGGAATGAAGGTTTAATTATATCAATTTATTTATTTCTTGAGATATATTCCTTGAAATAAAACTGAAATGCTATGTGTATGTATTCTATTTTTGTATACTATCATTTTTTCGCCATAATTATGTATTTTCTTTTGGAATTTTGTAGTGTGATAAAGTTTCTTGTTTCGATGAAGTTTTTAGCAAAGGAAATTTTTGAGATGAGGAATGTATACCATCATAAAAGCCCATCCAAAACTACTATTGAAGACTGGATCGCACAGTTACAGAATGATAGACAAAGTGTTTTCGATGAGAATAGTACCGAAAGACCTTTGAAAATAAGCAAAATCCTTAAAGAAAAATTTGAAAATATTGTCAAAATTGACAGACGCATCACAACAAGAATGCTCTTCAACATATTGAATGTGAGCAAAGGAATTTTAGATTTCTTAATAAAGTCTATAGGTATGAAAAAACTTTCTTCCCGATTCGTTTCACGCTTCTACATTTGAGCAAGTTGTAGATATTTTTCTGCAAAACATCGTGACAGTTGATGAAACCCCGCTTTTTCTGTATCTACCGGTTATTAAACAATAGTTTAATGAGTCAACATTCTTAAACGGGACAAGCTTAAAGAAGCTAGGTGCACCAACTTTCCGACGGAAATCTCTCATGATTAGGATTTTTGGGATTTCCATAGTGTGCTTTCAAGAGATTTTGGTGGCAAGACTGTTAAAATTAATTCCTGTTTCTATGTCGAGCAAGTCCAGAAAACTAGGAAGTTTAGACGAAAATTCAACATATGCAATATCTTTTTTCTCTGAGACAATTCCCATATACACACAAGTACATTCTCAATAAGTGGGTTTCCACAGCATCCAACATCATCTTTATTCATCGGACTCAGCTCCGAGTGATTTTATTTGTTCCTCCATTTCAATAAACACCTAAGACCTGTCTCCTCAAAAGAAGTGTTAAGATATGGTGAAACAATTCTTGGTGAATCAACCATCTATTTTCTACAAAAATGCTTTCTTGGAGCTGGTATGACACTGGTAGAAGTATGTACAGAATAGGGGGTCCTATATTGAAAAATAAATACCTATACAACCCATTAATGTTGGTTAAAAATATTATTCATGTGTCATGTTCTTTTCTACTTGATTCCGGTTTTTTAATTGCTTTTCCACACAAAAAAGTGTTTAACTTAGACGATCAAAATTTAATCATAAACGAAAGTGAAATAAGTGATAAAAATAAAACTCAAAACTTCATTTGAACATATTTTCTAGGTTAACAGAGCCGAATTTACTCGGGTTGGTGCAAGTGGTAAGTTGACATTAGTACCAAAAATAAAAAAAATCTGTATCAAACATAAATGAAAAATTCTCAAAATTCTCAAAATCTCAAACGGCCCTCACTGTGTATTCTCAGTTGTGTAGCTTACCAAAGTTCTGTTATTTCGTGGTAAAAGTACATATATTAGATAAATATATCGAAAGTATGGCGAGCGAAATCATCCCTGGCAGCGAATGGGTTAATTAACAGAATTTCTGTCCCCCCTGAGCCATTTACAATTTTTGGATCAAATTTTGTAATTATTTATTAAAAATCTCAAAGTCGTCTTCGTAATAACTTATTTCTTCATTTTATAATCTTTTATTTATAATTTTATTAATTTTCGCGATAAAATGTTTAATATTTTTAAAATATATTAAATTATTAATTTTAATTGATTAATTTTATTTTTTTTTATTTAAAATAAATTATTTTTATTAAAAAATATATTGATTTCATTATTTAATTATGATATTTATTAGTGATTATTTATTTATTTATTTATTTTAAAATATTTATTATTATTTATATACATAAAATATTGTTTATTTTAATTTGTCATTTTTTTTAATTTTATGTTATGGATTATTGGTAAAGTTGAAATAAATCATAAAAACGGCTCACAGTGATTACGAGATATATTTATATTCTTGCCAAATGTTCCACAACCTTCAAAAGAAAGAATTATTGTTTATTGCTGCAGTTTAAACTGGGAACATATGGATGTCAGGTGGTAAAATAAATATTTGTAGGCCGACACCAGTTTGACTTTTATGGCCCAAGTTCATTTGGAAATGTCCAAGTTGAATTTCGGATTGAAAATCGTCCAAATAAATTTTAGAGATTCGCAGGGGAATGGAACCAGTAAAAAAGCAACATTTGTTTATTTTCTGTTTTGATTATAAATTTTCGTAGCAAGTGTAAAACATTTTATTCGATTATAAATCCATTGGTACAAAATATAAAACTCGTTTTTGCGTAAATAAACATGAGACAGATTCATCAGTTGCCATTTTGATGATGAATGTCACCCTTTAATCCTTCTGTAGACCCTTAACCTTGGGTTGGCAGGAACACATTTTCATTGACCATAAGTTGTTAACATTTATTTTCGTATTTCAAATACTCTGTAGTAACCATTAATATTTTAGATCAAATTAAACTAAATCATACACATATTTATCATATACACATTTATAATACATGTATAAAAAATTCAATACTTTTTTCTATTAAAAATCAAAGGTGAGGATCGAATCTAAATGCAAAACGAAAACATAAAACGAAAGAAAAAAATTCTCATGTACATCTATGTGGTATGAATACAATTTTCCGACTACAAACTAATTGATTTCCTTTTAAAAATAACTAAATATTTTTATTAAAAGATAGACGCCAGAAGTGATACAATAAACGATAAGTATATAACAGTGTATACAGGATGTATACTACAGCTGTATGATACAGCCTAGCCAATGTGATTTGAATATGTAATAAAACTTGAATATTATGATACTTTTTGATGTAAAGTAGCTTATTTTTGTTATATGCCTCTGGAGTTTCCAACGCGTACACCAGTATTTTCTTTATAAGCTGAAAAAATTTTCAGAATGACAATTTTTATTCAAAAGCATTCATTTATGTAGTTATAAAAGGGATTATCGCACCAATGGCATGCTTTAACATCTTTTAATTGTGATAACCCACCTTTATTTCCGATAAACCTACAACAACTGCCATAATTATTGCTTCTATAACGTATTTGATTAAATGATGTTAAATAACCGTGCTCTAGTAAGTTTCTGAATACAAGATTTCAGATATCCGCGCACTTGAAAGAAAATTAGAGGGAACGTTGCTTGTGAGGTGATTATTATTTACAGAACATTTAAGTGGAAGCGATTCGAAAAACCTACGAGCAAATCAGAAATGATGATTCAGAGACTTCAGTACAAAAGTAGCTCATGACACTTGTATTTGGTGGCATTAATTGGGATAAACGTTATTATTTCTTGGTTAATCACGGAAAAGCAATAAATATGGGTCTACATGACGAAGACGACTTACACTCCCCCCAATGGACGTGTGACGAGCACACCATATACTCAGAAAAGGACATTTAAATAACTAATTGGAATAACACGGATAATCGGATGTCCCAAGAAATTTGTAAAAAACAGCTCACGATACATTTAAAGATGTAGGGTTTTCTTTAAGGTATATTTGGCCAATATTAGATATTTTTATATTTGTTGATATAAAAACGATGCATTACAATTAGTGTTAAAATGTTATACGTATATATATATATATATATTTCGAAAATATAATTTGATTAAAGCTTTTTTAATACAACTATTGGACATGTTTCGATGTTTATATACATCATCATCAGCAATTTTCTATTGAATTGTTTG
>MQRK01245663.1:7762-26646 GCA_001938485.1 Girardia tigrina
TGGAAAAAATCCAGTTTAATTGTAATATTTTATTTTGAGATTGAAAAATGATATTTTTGATAATTTTAAAACTCAAAAAATGACCTTGAGTTTTGTTTTGTTGTGTTGAATTGAATGACCTGTAAATACGACAGAATTTTGATTATTGATGAAAATAAATTCGATACGTGACGTTATCGTTTTCAATTGATTAAAAAAGTGAATTTCTTTTCTGGATACTGAATTGTGCTAATCGCGATGTTAAAAAAGACCGCAAATATTAAAATTATAAAAACATTGGTTCTGGGCCCCTTAACCTATTTATGGTCTGAATGATCTTTTTAATTTCGAATGTTTTGTTTAAAATATTGGGAATTTTATGTTCAAATTAGTAAAAAATATTTATAAAATAATATTTTGATTAGTGGTTTTAGAGATTGATCGATTATCAATAAAACAACTATAAAGTTATATTCTTATGTCACTGATATCTACCGTTACTGTTTTAATACACTTTAAAAATCACTGTATCGTTAATGAATGAATTGGCATGAGTTAAGCAACGTATCGAAGGCAAAATGTGAGCTCTGCACGAAAACTTCCTGGACCTCGGTTTAACGACTTTTGTATAAAATAAAAATAATTTTGATAATTACCACGTACTAAATTTTATTTGTTTTGACATTGTTTTTTATATTTTATCATATAAATATATTACTAGAATATAATGAAAGAAATAAATTAGATAAAGAAATTTTAATGAGTAATGAGAATATATTTTTCTTTTCAGCTGCTGCCATTAATTTTGATTCCAAACTTAGCGTGCCAATTGCCAGCTAAATCAAAAATTTATGTAAAAGTATTCAGATAAAAAACATTATTTTTTGATTTCCTAGAGAGACAATTATGTATAAGCAGATAGATAACTTACAGAAAATGATTATAACTCGATCAAAAAATCAGAATTTCATTATGTAGCAGAAATCATCTTTAAAAAGATCTTCTAACCACCTTAAGAATTTTTTTCAGATGTATTAATTTTTTCAAGGTTTTGAAGTATTATCGGTTCACTTAACTAAAATTATTGATTCATACGTAACCCCCTGATTAATGTTTTCTTTATATTTTTGTATGTGACGATTACCTTGACCAAAAAATGTTTTTTTATCACTAGACGTTCACCTACTTACAAAAGTTCAAATGTGTTCCTTAGATAAAAACTTAATTTTGAAGTAAATTTATATTTATATCATGTTGGTTGAACATTTTTAAAAAAGTATCTGCACATTTACCTTATCATAAAATTTCATGAAAACTCAATGTGTAGGTCTGTATGGTTGTTAACCGACCTCTTAAGCTGTGTATTCAGATCTCTCATTAATTAATCTTAGGGTTCATAAAAACTTAACGGAAAATGATTTGTGTTTAATATAACCTTCTACAGATACTACTTTTTCTCAATTATAACCAACGTATTTCTATTATCTCTTATTTTTAATTTTTGAAATAATTCATTTTCATTACTTTATTTGCAAAGCATGGAGACTTGCAAAAGGAAATAGCACAAATGAAGAAGAATCCGGAAATCCAGTCGATATTTTACCTTTAATTGATTTCTTTTTTATAAATAAATTTTCCCTGAACATATGTGGAAAACTAAATCAATTTTTCTGGGGGATATGTTTATATGTGAGTAGATTTTATAAAATGCAAAAAAAATATTTTTTATTTATTTTTTATTGTAATCCATTATTTTTATTTATAAATGTCAGGAAAGAAAATTTATGAGAAATATGTACTAATTTTATCAAAGATTGGTGAATTAACGTATATTAGAATTTATGATTTTGAATAATTTACTCTTGAGAAGAACCCCTTGTCATAGTTAGACGGGTTCAGTTTTTTGAATTTTGATAATTTTCTAAGATGAAAACATAAGATTCTAAATGTTGTAGTTGTCATAGTTAGACGGGTTCAGTTTTTTTGAATTTTGATAATTTTCTAAGATGAAAACATAAGATTCTAAATAATAAGAAAATATAAAGATACTAAGAAGATTATTTCTCATTTGACTAAAAATTAATTTCAATCTAGGGAAATTATGATATTGTAGAATCCATAATCTCTTCAACTCCAGGGCTTCATCTTATTAAACCTAAAGGTGCAATGTATGCCATGATCGAAGTAAAAATCGATAAATTCAAAGCTTTTAAAAACAATGAAGATTTTATCATAAATATGGTAAAAGAAGAATCTGTGTTTTGCTTACCGACTGAAGTAAGTCTGAAATGATTTGAGGAATTATTAATAAAATAATGATACACAGCCTTTTGGAATAAAAAATTACTTTCGAATTCTCCTAACACTACCGCAAGATGTAATGGCGGAAGCTTGTGAACGGATCAAATCGTATTGCAGTCGACACTACGTAGATACAAATTAAAAAATATATTTGTAATTTTTTTTTAATTCCTGGAACGTTTTTTTTTATTTTATTAAACGTAATTTATCTTTTATATTATAAACAGAATCATGTCTTATCGATATTTTAATAAAGTGATATTAATATGAATTTATTTGAAAAGTTTTATTTCGGATGTCGATTTTTTGTTTATTTTATTATATTATTTAGAATTGGATATTAACTTTTATGTTTATTTTTATACATATTTATCACATTAGTACAGTATAATTAATTGTAATTATTATAACGCCAACAGCATTTATACATTCACAAATATGCATGGGTCCCCCATAAAAACTGTAAGATTGGACGCATTTTCTCTTACTCTTATGCTAATTGGTACATTTTTAAATTCATATTAAAATGCAAGTTAATCTAAAATTAAATAATCAATTAACACAGGAAATATTTAAAATAAAAATTTAAAAATAGTTCGCTACGTTTAACATATTGTGTACCAAACACTGTGGAGTTGCATATATCAAAATTACTCCGTCTTGATGTTTATTTTTACGATACTTCTTGTCGCAAAGTATAAATAAATTAATTTCTCTTAAAGATTCTAGTTTATGTCATCATACAAATTTAATTTTTGCCTTGTATATCTTAGATGAAATACTACATAAGATATTGTGTATGTATGAAGATGACTGAACGGAAAAGTGAACCATCATATACAAATGAATTTTGTCTAAATGAGTAATCTCAATGAAAATACATGAATCAATTAAAAAAATACTATCTGAATGATTAATTAGTTATGTTAACTGGTTCCGAATTCCAGATAATTATTTTCTTTCATTAAAAGTTAAAAGTAAGAATTGTTTTCAAAGCTTTATTTATAATACACAACGATTTTTTTTAAATTATTAAAAAATATTTTTTTCATTTTCTCATATCACCCTTCAATGAATTTTCTTAGCTTTTCGATATTTCGGTCGACCTTCTTATCGTCCTCTTTCTGAAATATATATCTTAGATCATGTATTTGCTCCACCATTGTGTATGATCCTCAGTATCGTTCTTGTCCTTTATTTCTTGCTTCTACCTTCATTAATACCCTATCTCCTTTTTCAAAATTCATTTATGTTAAAATCGTATCATGACTTTTGAAGTGTTTCTTTCTCTACAGATCTTTTTTATGAAAGATAACTTTAGCTGAAATCTTTCAATTTTTGTACGGCTGAATTCAAAATTTATGCAATTTCTGGTAGGTATTCAGGTCAATCAGTTTTACTTTTGTTGTATAATGTTGCTTTCATCGTGTCCCTGAAAGTCTGGAATTGTCGTTCTGTCTTTCCATCAGAAATGTGATGGTACGGGCTTGAAAAACATAAAACTGCATTTAAGGTTGTTGCAAACTCTGTCAAAGCTTTTGAATTGAACACCTTCCCACAATCAACATGAATTCTCCTTAGACATCTGAAACATAGAATCCAGTTATTGAGAATATTTTTCTGAACTGTTGTTTTTTCCTTTTTTTATATATCAATAATTGATATATGTATTTACTGAATTGGTCAATTATACTAAGGACATATCTTCTTTTCAACAGTTTCTTTCAAAAGCTCACATATGACCATATAGATACTCTTGGTCATATAATTTTCTTGTAATTTCCCAGTATTTTCTTTTGATCTCTCTATAGTTATTTTAAACTGTTGACACGCTACACATCTTCAAAAAATACTTTTTTTCAAATAAAAATACCAAGATCTTCAACGGAATTTCTTTTTTCTTTGGAAACAAGATTCAAATGATTAATAATATTTCGTCGCACATGTGCCCGAAACAATAATTGAAACTTTTTCAACAAATATCTCCAAAAAATCCCCTTGAATAACTTCCCAAACATCGGATATCAGACATTCAAATTATCAGGCTCTTGTGAACTATCTAAAATTGTTTTATATATATAAATTTAAAGTCATCTTTCTTTCATTCTGACAAATAGCAATGCAAATAGGATTGAAGTGGCTATACATGTCAGTAATACTAACAACTAACACTGGCATTCCTTTCCTATTCAACTTATATGTCGCATCAGCATGCAATTTGTCCGACTTGGAAGCATTATTGCGCAATCGTTTTGTCGAAATAACAACATGAAATGAATTACCTTAAAATTCAACCTCTTTATTATCATCATCACCAAACATAACCTTAAATGCAACAACGAACGGTTTATCTTCATTTTCAATATTGTCTAATTCTTTGCAATAATCACAAAACCACTGATGCAAATCTCCAAGGCTGATAGATGTTTAACCAAATCTATCTTTGTGAAGTTTTTTCAAAAAAAACTTTTTGCATCTTTTTCTTGATCGACGACTTGTCAGTTCAAAGAATTTAATGTATATTTTTACATTTAATGAAGTTTTCATTGTCAAACAATTTCTTAATTTCAGCCAATGTCACTGGTGAAAGCTGATTTTGCGATCCACTACAAGAATGACCTTCAATCGTTTTGTATAAAAAAACATCATCACTCAAATTTATAAACAACAAATAAAAACGAGCAGAACACTGAACACCTGTAGACTTGGAGTTCTTACATTTGAAATATCTTTTTCTCCTGCCAAAGTCTGATCCGAATACTAATAACCCCAATTTTCTCCACGATTGATTTCATCAAGTGCTTCTTCTGAAATTTTAAACTCACTTCTAAATTCCTCTACTTATATTCCTTTTTTAAATATTAATTGAAATTATGTGATAAAAGATTATATAGTAAAGGTAAAATGATTAATTACTTTATAAATTAATTAATTAAAATTTATAAAAACATTAAAGCTAAAATCTTTTTTTATTTAAATAAATTTTCATTTCTTATTTTTTTTATTTTTTATTATAATAATAAATTCATCATATTATAAAAAAATAGAATTATTTAAATATTTTTTTACTAAAATCACTGTAGTCAGTAAAATTTTACAGAATTATTTTTTCCATCATAAATTTTTTAAAAAATACTAAATGTAAACAAACCTCTAAATCAGAGGTGCTCAAACGGTTGATTGCAATTGACTGGTCGATTGCGACCAGTTTTTAGGTCGATGGCATACGTATTTATAAAAAGTATTCTGGATATTTTTTAATATTATTGTAACTGTTTCCCCTTCTATACTGCCTGTGATATGCTTATCCCTTCCCCATTGTATAGTCATACTCGTTTATTTTCTTCAGTATCAAAATAGCACTAGTTGTATCTTTACGATTTATAAATCCGTATAACTCTTTTATAAAATTTGTATTTTAGTTTTATCCAATGACTATGATCTAATTCAGGAGTGTTCAAACAGTTGATTCAAGGGCGGAACTATACTATCGCCAGTCCCCGCAAGGCGAGACTAGTCCACAGTAGCTCATTTCAAAGGCCAGAAAGTGCTTTTGCACGGAGCGGGAACAAAATTTGTACCAGTCGCCTTATATTTTTATAATAGATCGCCAATGGTTTAAGTCTGAGCACCCCTGTTCTAAATTATAGTTAAATAATATAAAATTCATTAAAAAGAATTATCTGCTTACAAATAAAAAGTAATTTCATTGGTTTGTAAAAAACCTTTGTAAACAAAAACCAACGATAATCGAAACTGACCTTAAAACTCGGTTTAGCCATATTTATATTCTTATGTATTATATTGTCATACAGTTCTGAGCTGTGCCCAAAATTTTAAATCTCTAGCTAAAAGGGAAGATACTTTCAAATCGATTGCAAAATTCCACCCGAACAGGCAATACAGCGAGCATATTAAAACATGGTAAAATTTTAAGATAACAGTGTAAAAATAGTGGATTCTCCAATTTTTACAGATCCATTATTTTTACTATAAAAAAATTATCCAACCAGGTTAACTGATCTAAGTGTTTGTTCAATGAATCTGTTTGGATCTTTCAAAAAGAATTAGGTAAATGAATAAACAGTAGTTATGAATTTTGATTTCAACTATAAACGATTTAATTTCTACAAAAAATTACTCACAAGGTCACATAGATATGTATAGACAAATTCTAAAATTTCCATGACTAGTCAAATAGTTAATTTCTCAAAGGAGTCGAAATTTTACTGACAATGTAGGTACGGATATTTTGGTGATTGAATAAAAGTCTGTCCAAACGCTACGCAAGGAATTGATAATTGACACAGAAACTAAGCTGGGAGGTCATTCCATATAATAATCCACCAAAATCGAGAAATAATCATTCATTGCCAATTTTAATTTCTGGCAATCAATATTTTTATTGATTGCATTTTTTCCATGTAATAATAATAAAGTACTTTTACTTTTTTACTTTTAATGACAAATTGCACAACAAAATCAAACGTCTTGTTTCTTTCGCAACTTTCAGAGAGAATTACAAAATATCTACATCAAATCAACTAATTATCCCAATCATTAGAAAACAAGAACACAAGGTGATTCGCTATGCACCAAAAATGTGTCGCGGCCACACACTCACACTGGCCCCGAATAGTGGTGTCAACAATCAAAGCACAAACAACAAAAAATAATATGACAAATTCACAAATATACCAATTTCAATATACCAAAACACAATATGCGACACAATATGTTTGGTGTTGTGTAGTAGTGGGTACACTACAAACAGCTTTTAGGAAATAATTTTAACCATGTGTAATACATGAAAAGGTTCCTGAATGATTCAAAGAGTATTTGTAATAAAGGAAATAAAGAGGCATGTGATATTGAAGATTCAATTACTATCGATCAGAATCATTGGGTTAAGTTATTCAGCTGTTACATAAAAGATTACAACAAAAATTCAAGTCTTATGGATAGTTGAAGTATTACCCAAAAATTATAATTAAATATAAATTATCAAAACTCAAAACATTTTGCAATTCGTATATTTTCCACAACACATCAACGACGTCTAGTTATGACCAGGAAGTTATTGTTAGTATTATTTTCAAAATAAATAAATCGGCATATTTTTATTGATATATTTTTTAGTTATTTGTATTTTAAAATCGTGGACAATTTTTTCAATTTAAAAAATGTAATGATGTTATTTTACAATACTATAAAAATTTATTTGATTCATTTGTTCTACACATAAACATTTAGATTATTGTTTATGTTACTAATTATTTATAAGGGTAATAAAAAATATTTATAATGCCAAGTCTAAAATAATTTATATTAAAAAGCTGACTTTTGAAATTAATGACGGTTATTTGATTTTTAAATTAAAAATTTTGGCTCAAATTGTCGTGACAATTGGCTATTATAATCGTTAATGATAATATTAAATACCATAATAATAATTATTATTATTATTATTATTATTAAATTATTATTAGTTGTAGTAGTAGTATAGTATTATTATTATGAGGAGTTAGTTAAAAGTTCATCTCGTCAAATAATTTATTTAAATAATTCAAATTTAATTTTAAAAATCCAAAAGAAAATAAAATAAATTCCACGTCAAAGAAGTATAAACACATTGTATAATAATAATTTTAAATATTTTTAATTTGTACAATCACAACAATTCTTAATTGTTTTAATGAAAATGGTTTAACTAAAGAAATGAAATTGACAAAATGAATATCTTTTTTAAAGGGAGGAACAGAAATACCAATAATGAAAATTTTTAAGAAAAGATATGAACATTTGTTCAAATGTGTGAGGAATATTTTAATTTGTTTGAATGTGTAAATGTATGGATGCGATATGTTGATTTAAGTATGTTGAATTTAGAATGGTGATTCTCCCACCCAGATGGAAATTGGAATTTTTTATTTAAATTTAAAGTGATTGACTATTCTAACATAATTAAAATTAAGTTTAATATTTTTAGTAAAATTTAAATTAAATGCATTTTTAATAATTTGATGACATTTTTATTATTTTAAGATTTATTGAAAAATGGTAAAAATTATTATTTTTTTAATTAATATTTTTAGAGGCTAAATATTTTAAAAAATAATTTAGAAAAATTGTTCGAATAATCATTATTAAAAACAGAAATAAGAAAACCAATTAGAAGGATGACAAGCGATGAAAGACTTTCTGAGAGTCATAATGACTCTAAATGTGATTGTAATAAACATTCAAACGAGACTTGTTTAAATGTTCTTAATAAAATGTATGTGTGATATACAGTAAAACCTGTCCTTTGGACCACCTGAATAAAGCGACTACCTGTCTTTTCACACCATAAATTTTGGGACCGGAAGCTTCTCCATTGAATTTTAAATAGCCATTCCGACCACCTGTATAATGTATATTTCGAACATCCTTTTCAGGTACCACGATTAAAAATTACCTGCTTATTACGACCACTTATTGTTAGCCAATAAAAAAATTTGGAACCTAAAGAAAGCCTTTTTCCATTACTCAAAATAAATTCATCATATGAATAATTGTTAAAGATTTTATATTTTATTAATAAACAAAATAATTTTATTGCTACGAAATATTAACAACTTACGTATATATCATCACAGTCAAATGTGTACATGAGGTTTTGTTGTTAAGGTGTGTCGTGATACTGAAAAAGTTCATAAAATATGCGGGGCGTCTGCTAGTTGTAGTATAAAGAGTATGAATATAATAAACAATGGCTGTTTTCTACTGTTCCTGTTGTTTGTCTTTCTCTCTTCCAACAAAAATTCAACGAAAATTTAATCATTTTTTTATAAGTGCTTAGTTTTTGTCAGCCATATTTTTCACAACTGACCAAAAGAAGAGCCCTAGCGGATAAACTCTTCCTCGAAGGCACCAAATTAGATGCATCAGCTACGACTTCATCTTCTGAGTAAGTGCTCCGCTGGATTGCTTCACCTGGAAAAAGCAGAAGTAGAATTGCAACGTCACGCTCTAGAATTAAAAATGCATGAAAAACAATTGACTCTAGACTCTTTCGTGAAAAGAGCGTAACTTTGAAAAAAGTCAATGTTGTTTCTCTTTCAATTTTTATTCATTGAAAAAAAAGCTTTACTCGTTTACTTTTTCACAGTTTTTAGTTTACTAGTTTCTTAATAATCCAACAAATTAAGCTGTCTAATCCAAGCACCTATGTATTAAGACCGGCTACACTGGAGCCCGATGGTGGTCATAATATACAGATTCTTCTGCAATTAATAAAAATATACGATCAGGAATTCAATTTCTTGAAAACGATATAATCTTAACTAATTATAATAATAATTATTATTATTATTATTATAATTATTATTATTATTATTATATTATTATTATTATTACTGATCATAATTGTGAGGAATGTTTTGAATTGTGTGTTGATATTGTGCATGTTTTATGTCGATTCGGATTGTACCTCTCCTACATAGATGGATGATTGGTATTTTCTTTGATTCCTACTAATTAAAAATAATTTAATTTAATTTTAAAGTAAAAAGATTTGAAATAATTTTTGAATGTATTATTTATTTTTTAATGTAATTTAAAATTTTAATATATTAATTTAATATGTTCTTTTCTAAAAAATGTTTATGATCAAATTTTAACCAATTAGACTCTTTATAAATAATAATTTTTATTAACAGATTTTCATTTATTGAAAATAATTAGTATGAACTCAGAAATATATTGATCAAGAAAAATGTAAAATAGTGAATGCGCTTGTGATATTAATAAATGTTGTTAAGCTCATATTGATGTTTTTAATAATAATAGTAGGGGGAAAATAAGCATTCGACATCATTCGATAATTGACTCCCCAGGGGCTTACCCGTTGCCATGGCAATTTTTACCATATCAACAGTTCCGGTTCACTTGGAAACGCTTCTGATTGGTTCCTGGTACCCTAGCAACGGTCGCGATCACCCCAGCATCGGTTCCGATCACCTTAGCCAAGGCAGCCATGGTAAACAACGTCATAGTCACTACAGCAACGGTTTTGGTTACCTTAGCAACGGTAACCAATGTACCGTTTACATTAGCAACGGATACAGTAAATCAAGGCGGTTTTAACCATGGTAACGGCAATTGTATTTATAGCAACTATGACACTTTCCTTAGCAACCATTGAAAAAGTGCTAATCGATCGCTAAACAGTTCCAAAATGTGCTAATCTATAGTGCACATTGTGCCGCACATTTTTGATGTGCTAGCATAATGCTATCTACGCTGCATGTGTACAAAAGGGCAAGAATCAATACATAAAAAAATTTTAAAAGTGCTTGTGTCAAAAATCGACATCATGTGTTTAATGCACATTTTGATTCTCTATCTGAATGGGCAATTAGAATTTTCGTATATTGATTAATTTTTCCTATAATTAGCATAGTGTGCAAATTTACACAAAAAACACATCGATTTTAGAGGTACAAGGAAGCAACATATCAAAAAAGTGTTGTGGCACTGCATATTTGTGTATTCCTTGTTAAGTATACATAAATCATTTAAATGATTAATTGCATATTTTATTTTTATTACTTTTCAAGTTATAAATTGTCATTATTTATTTTAGAATCATGCCTGTCCGGGGCAAGGAGCTAACAACAGAACAGCGTGCAGCAGTTTTGGCATTGCAGAAGCACGACGTTTCTTATCGACAAATAGCTATAACTCTTAATGTTTCTCTTGGAGTTGTGTGTCAGACTTTTTAGAGAAAAAGGGAGACTGGTTCCTTGTGTTTAAGATCTCGATCTAGTCGTCCAAGGTCAATCAGTCAAAGAGACTGATTGAAATATTAATATTAATATTAAATATCAATACACAAAATACTATGTATATACACTGGTTTTTCGTGGTTTATGTGCCAGTTATGACAAGTTTTGATAAATTTGTGTCTTATTATAATGTGCTAATAAAATCTTTGTATTTTGGTGTGCTTTTGTCAATATAATTGCAGTTGGGTGCAAAAGACAATTTAACAACAAGCGTTCACAAACCTTTGCACCTGACTGTAGATATAAGCCTGTAGTATACTTAAAACATGCATGAACTTTCTAGACAACAAGCATAAATTGTATATGGATTGTATAGTAACATTGATGATAATGTAAGGTAAAGTGGATGCATCAATATGTTGTTTGCACCCCATTATTCGACATTTTGCATTGCGGAAGAATATGATAGTGTACTCCGGAAAGTGTAAAACATATTGACACGGTTTAGTACCAAAATGAAGGTCTTCCAGACAATCACCAGTAAATCCTTTGTAATTGATATTATGCAACATTTTTGTTAAAAATGAATATCAATGTATTCATTTCAATTCAAATTCGCGCCTTGTGTCTATTTATTATAAATGATTGTCAACTGCTTCTTAATTAAGGTAAAAATTTACCAAAAATTTGAGCTACACCCACGCAAATTCGAAAATTTTTACGCCTGCGGCGGGCTGCTTCTCGCTTTCGCGCCGGCTACGCTGACGCGGGCCACTCGCAGCGCGCTGGCCTCTGCGGCCAGCGAGGACACTGCCTATCACCCCGAGCCTAAGCCGCGCGCCGCGCCACCCCACTTCCAATACTTACAAACCCAAGTCGCACCACCCCCGCACGGCGTAAAATCAATATCAACACACACCTGCACTTGTCCGTGCACTTGTACAGTGGCTATGGATGGAAAGAGTAGTACTCTAGCCCATACAAACACGACAGTGCAACCCCTTAAATCAGTTATTGTTGGAAAGAGTAGTACTCTAGCTGATCAAATTCTTATACAACCCAATAAGGATGATAACAATCATCTCAGCTATGCTGATGTGGTCAAACTTTATAGGTACAAGTGTACATATCAAAATCAACCGCAAAATACCTCGTCTTATCATCAACAACCACTACAACAAATATCTAAGATTAATCAACAAAACCCTAACAACCAGACTTTTTCTGAGTTTGTTAGGCAAACTAATATGACGTATAAAGATGAAAAAGTTCAACAAGAACAGTGCGATAGACAGATGGATGACCCTTTTGAGACCTTCTTTAACGCTGGTCTTGAACTTGGTAAGAAGGCTCTTGAAATGACAGACCTTCTCAGGGTAACCTCTATAGTCAACAAAAATATGAATGTGCAAACAAGAAGAAAAATCGAATCTACTAAAGGTAAAATTTCTTCTTTGGTAAATAAGATCCTCCTCCAGACGGCTGACATGTACTCCAACGGACAGACCATGGCTTACAATTTTAAACAAACTGTACAAAGCGATAAACCTTTTGGAGCCATGTTTAATCAGTTGGTGTTCGCCTTAATAGTAGCTATGGAGAACCTTTTAAAAGATACGTCTGCTGAAAGCTTCCTCCAGGCGAACCCAAAAACTCAGAGAAAGTCCAATAAAGCAATCAGAATTATGATAGACATTATAGAGCGAAAGAAACGAAACAACACCTTCACTATGAATAAGTTAGGTTTCATCTTCTCTGAGATCAGGGAACAACTATTAAAAGAAAAGAAGCGACCAGAACACCAATTGAATACAGAAATGAACACTGACACAAAAGTACCACCAGCTATAAATTGTGAAATAATAATTGAATCGCCGGAGATTAATCAATCTAGCTCTCAGAAAGAAGAAAATCTCAAAAAAGAAAGAAAGGACGGACAAGTACGCCAACCTCCACTTCCGGGATTCAGGAAACAAATCAATGAGAAGTTTAAGGAACCACAATTCAACGATAGACGCATGAAGGTAAAAGTAGTCTCCACTGTACTAAACGATAGTGCCCACTGCTCTAACTTTGGGAAATTCGTTGGCTTTGAGGCCAAAAGCAGAAACATCACCGATGAACTCAAAATGACTAATCTTGTAATACGCAAATTACAAAATTATTCAAGTACATCTAGGGCAGTGTGGCAGGAGAATGCACATGAGCAGATATTGAAAATAGCCAAAGAAGCAATGTCATTTAGTCAACAAATGCCTGATATAATCAGAGAATTCAGTGATGAGTTAATTGAAAAAGAGGTTCGCAAAATAGTAATTGATGGCAAAGTGAGGTTTGCGAACGCAGTATTTAGGCAATTCCGGTTGAGTGAACTGGAAAACTCGGCGGAATCGCTAACTACTGTCTCCCTTGAAGAACTATGCCATCAGTTAAAATGGCCGCTAGAGATTCTCGTTGGCAATGACTTTACTACTAAGTGCATACAAGAATTTGCCAACGAGGCTAGGATGGACTTCTTCCAGAGAGAGCGGATGATGCTGGAGAAATCAACGGCTAGAAAGGAAATCCAGGAAAAGAAAAAAGAAGCTCATTCAGAGTTGACCAAGAAATGCGACAGCCCTAAATACCGGTCCAACTTGATAGAGGTAGTAGCAGAACGTGTTGCAGCAAGACATTTACTGCCAACAGAAACAAAGAATGTGCTGATTGAGGAACTCAACATCAGATGGAAGGATAGCCATTTTGGAGGGAATCTACCCACTCAAATTGAATCCCTGATATTGCAACTCACTGTTGAAGCTGAGATTGTATTCAAGAAGAGGTTCCTCAAAAGAGCAACAGTAGATGAATCAACTAATGGAATATCCACACCCACGAGTACACAAACTGGCGAACATTGTTTGGTCAGTTCTGAAAAGAAAATTACCATTTCAAAATCGGTGGAGGCGGTGCGAAAACAGTTCTCGTGCACTAGAGAGAATAGCCTAGAAAGGAGTATGGCAACGAGTGCCGTAGGTAATGTCGATCTAGACGCAGAAACAAATGATGGAGAAATAAGTGAGACGGAGACTAATATAGAATCCACAAAGCCACTTATTGAAATCTCAAATGAAGTGACCAAAGAATCATGCAAAGACGAAACAATTACAGTATCTGATGAGCCTATAACTTTTGCGACTGAAGCAGAGAGTATCGATGAATTAATTGAAATGAATGATGCAACTATTGAAGCGACGGACATACAATTGACTACACAGTCAATTGTACATGACAGTCCACAAATTCCTCACCCAACACCAGCAAAACGAAGTCGAAGAACGGATGAGCAGTCACCCCCCCCCGGGAAAAACTTTCCAACCAGATGATCCATAATGGCATCCATCTAACAGTCATTCGAAAACTGGAAGATGAGAATATCTACCACAACATAGTTGACACTTTAACGGACCGAATCTTCTGTGGAGGCGGAAACCCTGCTCATTTCCAGATAGCGATAAGAGAGGAAATCGCCGGTAGGTGGGGAAAATCAATGTGGGATGAGGGGATCCCTGAAGTATTAAGACTGAAGATAGAAAGCATGGCTGTTGATATGGGAATGAAGTATCAACAGCTCGTGATAAAAAGACAACAGACGGAAAATATGGTCGGTGAGGAGGAGATCAAATGCCACCAACCTGGAACAGAAGTCAACCAAAATAATGCTACTGAAACGATAACCTCAACCCAGAGATCGTCACAAATGGAGCCACTCTTTGGGACGATTGAAGGAAGTGATGAGTTGGATTCGGAAGAGGGCGAGCCCGACTCATTTGAAGATACGGCAGCAGTGGACTACAAAACCCCGGTTTCGTTCAGTCGAGGACCCCCGAGACCCGTCCTTGACTGCATGAAATCTTTTTTTTCTCTGGTGATTTTACGATTATATTTTCTTTAAAATAAAATAATTAAAATTTATAAAGTTTAATCTATATTATATTAAAATAATAATTACATATTATCAAATTGATAGACGCTTCGAAACGGTGATTTCGAAGTGATCTAATTATACATTACACAAGGATATTTGTATTATTTGTTTCTCTTAAATTGAGTTGTAAAATATTGTTTATATTATCAATAAATTTTATATAAAAATTTGTTGTTTTGCATTATTGATAATTGCTAATAATTATTGATCATTTGGTATTGTAAGGTTTTAAATTAAAAGAGATTAAATTTCAGAGAATAACACTTTAAGCGAATTTTGTAATAGATCTAATAAATAAATTGAAGATTGTTCATCTTCCTTTGTTAAGCACAATAACCAAGTAAAGGAAAGTAATTCTCCTTTACCCCGTGTCTTAACAATATACATTAATATATGTTTAACCTGATAACTGTCTTACTAATTATATAGTAAATAAATAAAATAGTCCTAATCGTTATTAAGTTTTAGATAAGTCAGTAGGACCGTCATCGTTACCGTCACCCCCTCAATATACCCAGAACAATGAATAATGATAGCAAGATAAAGAGTACAGTGAATCGTACCAAGCCGCAGAAGTCGGTGATCGAACCGCTATCGCCAGAGCGAACATATCGCGTCAGTAATAAACGAATAAACTGTTCGCCTATAAGGTATCCGTATTGATTGTCCAAATATATTTTGATTGATGAATAGTAACCGAGTTATTGATAAAGTGTAAATAGACTATGTTGATGACCTGTTGTTGATTTAAACTAAATGGTGTAAGCTATATGATATAAACTAAATGATGTAAACTTTATGATGTAAACGATAAGCTGCTATATAAATATATAATGAATTAATAATAAAATTTGATAAATCCTAATTTAGGCAGATTCATCAATGACATATAAACAATAAAACCATCCGGACGAGCGACGCATTTAACATACCACAATGCCACAAGTTCAATGACACATATTACAGTGCAACAAGTTATAATAAGCTATATAATATTTCAGAGAACAAGCATGACAGATACACTCACTGAGAGGAAGACATATTAAATAGCATGAAATCAGCCCAGGGCGGCGCTGAGTTGGGCACTCACAGCCCGTCCTGTCTTTAAACTGAACCCGCAAGCCCTCCCATCTTGGCACTGCTGGTCAGATACCAAGTGAGGAGAGGCGTCCGAACCCTTCATACAACAATGCTTAAAATCAGAATTAAATCAGAGTGGGTTGTGGTTGACCCTTAATAACCACTGGGGGCTCGATAGTCATCAAAAATGTCCTAACTCAGAAGGGTCGTGACAAAAGCGTAACCTTCAATGGTCGAATCGTGACAATCTCGAAAAATATGGTCCCCTAAAAAAGCCATTATAATTAAAACTGAAAAAAATATGTTCATGTTTCAAAGGTCGTTATTTTCACAATTTACCTATAATTTTTATTAAAATTATATTCCAAATATAAGAAACCGTTAACGAGTTTTTTACTTACACTAACTTTAACCTTATAAAAAAGATTTAAAAAATTTTAAAAAGTCAATTAATATTTAATAATCCTCCTTTTTATTAAAAAATAGTTTTCTCAACCTAAAACTAAACTAAAGCTAAATAGATTTTTTATACAAAATTAAAAAAATTGTGATGTGATAAATGTATACACCATGTATCTTGTGTACATATATATGTAATTAATCCATTATTTTCGTAATATCTTAAATGTTTTAAAAACTAATGCGATTGTCGCCGTAAAACTCTCTAGTACTGTTATAAAAAATATGTTTGTCACAACTTTTTGTTAAACGTATAATTAAAAAAACATTACCCTACTAGAAGAAAAAATAAAAATGGTCTATTTATTCATAAAATATTTCCAAAAAAACACATTTTTTGATATAATAAGTGTATTTTTACGACCATAAAAGTTTTTAAATGTACATTTTATAATTAATAATTTAGATTCACTTGTAAAATTACAAACTGATTAACGAAATTCCAATCAGAGTCTCAGTGTAAAAATTAGAATAACAAATTTTTATAGAATTGACAGTTTTTTTCTAATGGAACAAATTTATTTTGATAAGAAATAATTTTATTAATTACAAACTTTTTCAGAAATATTCATTTATAATTACTTGTAAAATATTAAAAAGAAAATAAAAATTTGACAAAAAATATTATGTAAAAAAACATTTAAAATAAAAAAATATTTTAATTCTAATAGAATTTGTTTTAATTAATAAGAATATATATTGTCAATATTTTTGAAATGGACACGTGTTCGAGCAACAGGTTCGTCTATTTTCTTTGTTACTTACAATATTTTTATTAAATGATGTTTTACCATCTTTCGATTGAATGTTGATGCAAATATTTATCACTGATTTTTTATCGATTTATTAATATAAAAAATGTCAAATGGACAAATATTAACGGTTACATTTAGGTCTAATTATTCGTATTATCGATGAAGGAAGAATAAGAATGAAAAAGGTACATTATCCTGTTTTTTCGGAGAGAATCGAGGACACACGCGACAACAATGATGACAATCCTTGCACCACTCAGATCACTTATGTTGAGCAATCTATCACCACACACCGGACTGATGCGTTGTCGCGTGATTCACTCACTCTCTCATTTCAAGATTGAATGAATATTGACTCTTGCTTTAGATGAAATCACTTAGCGATGATTAACTGAAGCAATTGATTCTTCAATACGGTAAATTATTTTCTTTTGACGCAACTCGCGTAACGAAATCCGACAATTTCTTGCATCGATGAGTCAATCTGATTGACATTGTTGATGCAAGTTGATCGACTGATTGTTGCATTTTTATCCAGCAAGTGTCACTTGTCGAATATCGATNTCCTCGCCGATTTGAATGGTACATTCCATAATTTTCTGTAGTCTCAGACGACTGTGACCAGAAAACTAACCGTATCATTTACAGTTGCTCATTATTCATTGTGTTTATTAAATGATGTTTTACCATCTTTCGATTGAATGCTGATGCAAATATTTATCACTGATTCATTATTTATTTATCGATTATTACAACAAATTAAATCGACATTGACTGATTGATTGTAGATGGAGAATCGTGTTCGGATACAACTGGGAGGAAGAAGCCATGGAATAAGTGCGATTAATTAATTGATGAGTTCGATTGATTGAGTGAATGAATCGAGTGTCGACAACAATGATGACAATCCTTGCACCACTCAGATCACTCGTGTTGAGCAATCTTTCACCACACACCGAACTGACGTTGTCGCACATCGATTATATTCATTCAATCATTATTTAAATTAAAATGGACTTTTTAATTAACATTCTTTCACATTTAGATTGGATCGGAAAGGCCGCTGTAAACAGATAATAATGGTCGATAATCAACCATTATTTGATAAATTAATATTCTTTTTGTTTCGTGTTCTTTTTCTGGTTGTATTCGAAATTGTGTCCGTTTTGTTTTATTTTTAGTGCTTTCAATATTTTTAAAATTTCATAAAATATATCTATTGGTGATACTGTCCTCGACACAATTTTTGTTAATACTGCAATACAATTAATACTGCAGTTAATACAGTTAACTGCAATTAAATACAGTTAATACTGCAATACAATTTTTGTTAATACTTTGTTAAGTCAGCTTTGTTGTGGAGGGAAAGAACTAAATTTATTTAAGTCATTAGTAAAGGAACTGTTTTATCGTTGATTTAGACTCCTTAATCTTTAAATTGTGTTAAATGTTGATATTAATTTTAGTGTAATTTTAAATAAATGTGAGTTTATTTTCAATTCAGTTTTTTGGGAAATTGAATTTATTAATAGTTAGTGAAATTCCTTTTAAATACTTTATATAATCAGTTATATT
>MQRK01245677.1:2340-13383 GCA_001938485.1 Girardia tigrina
CTGAAATTAATAAATAAAAATGGTAGAGTCAAAATAATGTAGGCGGCAGTTAAACGATTTAGAAAAATATATCAAAAAAAAACGACATAACATTTGGGTACCCCTAATATATATATATAAATGTAGTTATTTATCCTTACACCCCCATTCTTTAAAAGGCTTAAGCCATTCTATATTTCACTGAATTATTCGACCTGTTTTATGCCGCATTTCAACATGGTCTTTAAGAATAATTTCATACGGTCCTTCATAACGGTCTGATCCTTTCTGCCTATTGTCTATTTTCACAAGTACCCAAATCCCGTTTTGTTAACGTTTGGTCATCTCTGACATTTTAACTTCGTCAATTATCTTCTTGTTGTCCAAATCATAATGTCGTGAGCCGTCAAGGGTTAACCGTTTTCCCAGAATTACTTCCGCAGGACTATATCCAATAGTTCTTTGTCTTTATGCATTCATACTAAATTCTATCTCTGGACGTAACTCTAGCCAATTTTTACTTCCTCTCTTTTAAAGTCGTATTTAATGAATCTCGAACTGTTTGAAATTGTCTCTCTATTATTCCATTCGAACTATGATGGTATGGACTTGAGAAGTTTATCTTAATCAATCAAGATTTTGCAAATTCCATAAACGCCCGTTGGAGCGGAGAATTGCCAATTTTGACCGAACATTTTTAGCCATTTTTAGTAATTTATAAATAAAATATATAATTAAATAATTAAATTAATAAATTACAATACTGAAATAAATTAATTAAATAAAATTAAATTAAACATAAATAAATTAAATAAATAATTAAACAGATTAAATAATGAGAATTGAGCTCTCTTTTATTTCGATAATCCTGGCACATTGATTTCATTATCGAGCGTTTTATAGGTTTGCCTTTTATTTACTGTCGTTTTTTTGCTTTGTCGATTGAGTCTTTCCAATTAAATCTTTAATACAAATTTGGTCAGATTTGGGTTAATTATGTAATCACAATCGAAATTTGAAAATGTAAATAATAAATTGTGAGCCTCGTTTTTGTGGTTCGGTGTGTTGTTTTTCTGCCACTGTAAGTTACTTTTATTTATTACATGATTGCATGCTTGTTGTGTGAATGTCTGAGTGCGTGTGTATGAATGTATTGTGAATGATATGTTAATTTGATTGGAGAATTGTGAGTGTGTGTATTGAGTGGCTAGCTTTTGTATTTCGTTACAATTATCACAATTACAAAAAAAAGTAAAAGTGTTCAATTTTCAAGTTCAACTATTTAAAAACGATTTTCAAAGACGGTGGATTGCCATTGAACGATCTAGCATTGCAGTGTCTGAATTTTTATGCCAATTTTTAAAAAAAATTAACAGTTTTCGGTTTGTCTTGTCACAATTTTTTCAAGTCCAATTAAAGGTTTTCAATTTAAAAAAAATAAAAGGTGTCTTTGTGTTAATTCAATTTTTCAATTCCAATTTTTAAAAAAAGGAAAAGTTTCATAAAAAATAAAAAGAAAAGATTAATGAATCTGATTTCTGGCAACCTTTTAAATTCGGACATTTCCGTAATCGATGAGCCACTCGATCTGATTCGATTGAGCTTAAATGAGCGAATTTACGTTAAAATAAAAAACGATAGAGAATTACGAGAGGAAATAGTGACGACTTTGGAGATTGATGATGAGACGCTAGAGGAAATTCATAAAATGAAAGGCGATTATTACCGTCTTCTGTCCACCTCTCTGTCCAAAACAACGTGGAGACACGGTTTCCTGTCCACCCGTGATTCGAATACTTTTCTATGGTTCACGTGGATACATGCTGGAGCTCCAAACCTAAATATCCATTGGCGTTGTATGGTCTGTATTGTTGTCATCTCGTCTTGGTTATTTATTGCTGTGAGACTAACATACCTACTAAATTTGTCTATTATACCAAAAATATATTTTTTCCATTTATGACTGGCATAGGTCCACAATAATCCATGTAAATATCGTCGAATGGTCGTTTTGAAATCAAGTTCATTGTGTTTTCTTTTGTTATTCTCGTATAAGTTTTAGATGTTTGACACACTACACATGCTCGTACTATTCTTTCAACGTTTTTTCTAAACTCATCCATGTCATATTCTTCTCTCATGAATGTGTACGTTTTATTAACTCCCGCATGACACATAAATTTATGGAAAAATAAAATACAATCGTTCCTTGTTTCCTTCGGTATCCAAATCTTGTTATCAAAAGTTCTTATACACCTATCGCTTTGCTTAAATTTTGTCCCCTTTCCTTTTTCTATTTGTTTCATTATTTCACAGATTTCTATACTATTTTGTTGCCATGGAATTGACAATGCGTCCTCATCCATCGCAAGCATTCGTGTTCTCGGTTTACTCGATTTTGCATGTTCATGATGTATCATACACTGTGAACATACCATACAGTCTTTCCGTGATAATGCATCTGCACTTTTGTGTAATTCTCCTTTACGATATTCTAAGATCATATCCAAACTGCTCAGAAAATTCATCCAATTTTGAAACTGAGGGGTAATCGACTTTTTCATCGTCATCATAAATTCAATGGCCTTATGATCGGTTCTTAACTTAAATTTTGCACCATACAAGTAGTGCTTAAAGTGTTGCGTGAAATGAAAAATTGCTAAAAGCTCTTTTCTGGTAATGCAATATCTAATCCCATGTTTTGTCATTGACTTAGATCCGTATGCAATCACCGTTTCTTCACCTTTCTCATTCCTTTGGGATAACACTGCTCCTATCGTATCAAAAGAAGAATCAGTGTCTAATATAAATTCTTTCCCAAAATCAGGATAACAAAGTAGTAGAGCCGATATTAGTGCTTCCTTTAGTTTTATAAATGCCACTGAGTGTGAATCTGACCAATGAACCATGTCTTTCGAACTTCCACACATTTCTTCCAATAGTTTTGATAGTTTTGAATAATTTTGTTTAAACTTTCTATAATAATTACATAGTCCCAAGAAACTTCGCAATTTCTTTATACATTTTGGTTGTTCGAATTCCACTATCGATTTTATTTTGTCTGGATCAGTCTTAATTCCGTCTCTGTTCACTATATGTCCCAAAAATCGTAGTTCTTTTTGAAAGAATCTACATTTTTCGGGATTTATTTTAAGTCCAGCCATTTCTATTCCTGCAAATAGTTTTTCCAACCTTTCCACGTGCTCCATTTCGGTTTTCGAAATAATCAAAATGTCGTCAAGATAGACCAGGGCTTCTTTCCACAACATCTCTTTCAAAACATCCATCATAAGCTTCTGAAATGTTGCTGGTGCAGCTGCAATGCTAAACACCATTCTTGTGAAGCAATACTGTCCCATTTTAGTTGAAAATGCTGTTTTCAACTTTGATGAATCTTCTAATTCTATTTGATAGTAGGCATTTCCCAGGTCAATGGAACTGAACCATTTCATTCTTCTTAATGAATCTAACATTTCCTCGATGTTTGGTATAGGAAAGGCTGGCATCTCTGTCACTTGATTCAAAAACCTGAAATCCAAACATAAACAAATTTCCTTCTTTTCCTTTTTCCAAACACACACCAGTCGGTGTGTTCCATGGTGATGTGCATTTCTCTATTATCCTGTGTCGTTCCAAATTATGAACAGCATCATCTATATGACTTTCTAAATGAGTTGGTTGTCTACGCGGTTTCTGTAGAATTGGTTGCCCTGATGTCTTAATTCGATATTTTACTAGTGATGTCTTACCAATGTCCCATCCTCCAGCCATAAAAATATAAACTTTTTAATACATGTGTATAGTTTGCTATCCTCATTTAAATTTAATTTTTCTTTGGCATTTAAAATTCTCATTTCTTCTGTATATTTCAACTTATCTATATACGGATTTAGAGCGCATACTTCTCTATCGGTTTCAATTATATCATTATATCATTATCATTATCATTTATCACCTCTAAATTCCATCTCAATTCCAACCCAATAGCTTTTATCAAGGTTATTCCGAAAATAATTGATGGGAACACTGTTTCTGAAACATAAAATAACTGGTTCACTTTCTTATTTCTCCATACTATTATAATATTACATGTACCTAGTATTTCCATTCCACTTCCGTTGGCACACACCACTGACGATATAACATTCCTATTTATTCTAACCTGTATTTTTTCAGCAATTTTCTTGTCCAGTACATTAATACGAGCACCAGTGTCCAATAAACAATTCATCTCTATTCCGTCCATCCTAGCTTTAATACTGGGTCTTCCATTAAACTCTAAATTGTCTAGTTTCTCACTCGAACAAATTTCAAATTCAAATATCGTGCGCTCTTGAACTATATTATCGTTAAAATTCCCCCTATTGGGCATTATTACTTTATAATAATAATAATTATTATTATTAAAACTATTTTGTATTTGGGCAATTTCGTTAATATGGACTTCGGCCTTAATATTTTCCATTTTCTCGATGACAGCTTTGATAGATTCGGGTGCTTTTGCTTCTTGCATGTAGATTTATGTCTTCACTGACACATCTTCAACACAATGGGTCAAAAAATATGTTATTAGCTCCTGTTTGTTCCATTTGTGCAACAGGATCTTGTCCGCCATCTTCTCTATTCTGTTACAGTATACTGTTGCTGAATCTGTTCCTTTTCTGTAATTCAACAGTTCATTGAGGTCTTGAATTAACGATGTCGGACGTTTAAACGCCTTCCGCAATCTGTCGGAGAAATCTGAGATTTTGAGATCCACCGCTTCGTACGTGGCAAGCATATCTCTACTTATGAATGCCTTGACCATTGTCGCTTGGATGGCTTCATTGATTTGGGCGACTTCAAAAAATCTTCGACATTCGGATATAAAGTCTTCATGCGGTTGTCTCTCATGGATCCGGGATTCTATTGCCTGACTCAAATCCTGGAGGATAAAAAATGAATACATGATCAGAAAGAGCAGCAATCGAGCTGGAATGTGAATGTTACAGGTTCGCTGCTGAAGATGAAATGGTGTGCGATAATATTATTTCTATCATTCGTTACGAAGTTCTCATTGCTCCTCATGCAACATTTATGTTGATACTTTTGTCCATCACTGTCCGTGGGAGACCGATTGTTTCGATCGGAGAAACTATCAATTCTTTTTTATGTTCTTAATTTCATTGTTCTTTCACATCAAGTGATCTGTGACTGTGTTATGTACGGTATTCTCAACAGGGATAATTTACTGCATCATCTGGCGATTGTATCAATGGATTTGGCTTGTGTTGTTTGATTGTTATTATTTTGTATGTTTGGACTTGCGGGATTTCACGATTATCTTCATTGGAAAGGTTTTACCAGAAATGAATATGTTTGTGATAAATACAATAATATGAAAAATCTATTCAACAATAGGACCTGTAAGAATCTGCTCTATCAAGAAAAAGTATTATTTTTTTATTCCCCTCGACCTGCAGACCCCCACTGGCATCACGGTGCTATAATCACGCTGCGCACGCTCTGTCATCAAAACAGATAAGTAACTTTGAAGTGATTTGAAGGCTGTCGATAAATAACTGCAGGAACGATATGGAAGTTTGAAAAATTATTTTTTCAACCAAGCCTCCATAGATTACTTATTTTTCTTCCCTTTTCATTCACCTATCGTCATCATTCAGGAAAACAATTAATAATGGAATGAATGAAAGAAGAACAACAGAGAGAGCTGAATTAACCCTTAGGGGTTCCGAAAAAAAGTTACGTTTGGGACCCTTGGGGTCACATGCTGACCCCAGCGTATTTTTCCACGATTTTATAACAGACTAGGACAACTATATTTGAATTACACCAGTGTACTACTTTCCATTAATTATAAGTAAAAGGAAAACTGGAATAAGTAGACTCTATTGACAACACAATGTGTACCATATGCAATTCATCTAATATAGCTATAATCAAAGTACCGTTCATATGAATATACATTACATGTAAAAGACAGACTGAAATAAATAAGCGTCATTCAACTGCAACAGTTTTTGCAAAAAATGTGTTGACGGCAAATAAAATCCTTGCATTGTGCACATCGAATAGTTGCCTTTGTGTCTGAGGCACGAGAACAAGATTTGCATCGGCCTCTTTTTCTTTCGTCTATTGTAGCCTTAGTAGCAAGAGGAAAATTCGGTTGATTTACTACATTTCCGAGAGAATGTTTGAGAATTAATTCCATTCCAAGCTCCTGTAAAAATAAACGCCTTTTGTGAGATGAGCCGTTGTTCAATATTGGATGGAGTTGGAGAAAGAGAACATAACCATTGATTCCCTAGAGATCATGTATCAAGAAGACAAATGAAAATATATATCTGACACTAACTTTAAGAAATGTATTTTCTTCATACCTGCTAATTCCAATATGTTGCCAAACATACACATTAGCCCCCGTCTTGTTTTTCTCCTTTCTGTGTAAGTAGAAGCCAATTTGTCCATGGTGTCCACAGCACCCTTGGTATCGTTGTAGTAGAGGACTATATCGTGTTTGTTTGTAGTGTCGTAGACTTTTCCTTGTTAAACATACTGGGTACTGAACAGTAAGACAATCTAATACAAATTATGATTTACAATTCCATTTACGGAATGATTGGATTACAAATAAAACAATTTAAAGTTTACCTTATTCTTTTTTGGCATAAAGGATATCAATGTTGCTTCTGGTTTGTAGAGAAAATGACTTGAGCCAATACCTCTTTTCTTGACTTCCAAAGTAGCTGGAGGGATCTCTCGCTTGTGCTTTCTAATAGTGTCCACAAAGCTGATGCCTTTTCTTTTCAAGTCCCTCGCAAGAGTTAAGCTTGTGTAGAAATTATCTGTTGTGAGATTTCTTCCTGAATTTGTAAGAGGTGCTATGAGGTCTTCAACAACCTTTTGCGCAAGATTTGTTGCTACTTCATTTCCTTCCTTACCCAAATAAGGTTTCATTCCACACACAAAGCTGGTCTCATTGCAAAAAATTGCAAAAAAGTTTAAGCCATATTTCGAGGGCTTCATTGGCATATATTGTTTGAAAACACATCGCCATCTAAAAGAAACCAATTGCTCATCAATTGTTACAGAATGAGAGGACTTATAATATTTTGGCAGCTGTTTGACAAATAGGTCAAAAACATCTCTTATGGGTGCAAATTTGTCATTTCGGCGACGAAAACTCCTAGTATCCTTGTCATCAAATCGCAACATTGCATTGAGTTGCTTGAATCTTTTCAACGCCATAGTTTTACAAAAAATAGGGCACCCCATTTCTGTGCTCCAAAGGCTCAGAATTGACTCATAACTGGAGCGAAAAATTCCAGCCAAAATGGATAGACTAATAAACGTTTGTATTTCATCATGGGTTGTCAAATTCCAATTATTCCTCGTTTTCAGACCCTCTGAATTCGCATGTTTGACAGTGGCTTCAATCATTTCTTTTGTTACAAACAGACCGATTGCGTCTGATATGCCAGTAATCTTTCTTTTGGAATCAGCAGTTGGTCCATATTTGACACGCATAATGTTATGAGTCATTGTCTGTCGAACATTCGGCGGCTCTCTATGTCCACACCTCTCCATTTTTGCTGACTAGCGTTTGTTCAGGTTGGAAAGTTCCATCACTGCTATCTCCACTTTCGGCAGCATCACTCTCACTTTGAGCATCATTTACGACTTCTTGAATCTCATTTCTGGAAGATCCGTGTCTTCTTCACTTTCGCTACTCTCCTCCTCGATTAAATCTTCATCGTCATCTTTATACAGCTCTTCACCATAGAGCTTATGAGTGGTCGTGATACCAGCTTGCCTTTTAATCCGATTCATTGACTGAAATAAATAAAATACAATGTAAGCAAATGAAAAGTTACAAATTGCGAATAAGGTAAGATAGCCGTATTTCGAACAGGGCTCAAATTCATTACCTAATCCTGATTGAAGATAAGCAGCGCCTTATTGCAGTTTCTTTAATAAATTACTGTAAATATTTGCATGAATGAATCATCCTCTTATTAGTTAGATATGTTTATAATGCATTAAATTATAACCAGGGGTCAGGGTGTGACCCCATCGAACCTAAGTGCGATATTTTTATAAAAATAACTCTCTCATCATACAAATAAAATAAATTCGGTATTATCAACAAAATTTTTCTTCTTCTTTATGCCTCAGAAAAGCAGAGCCGAGCAATATTCTATTTTTGGGTAATACCCTTTTGAAATATCTCTGGGGGTCATACGCTAACCCCAGAGATCCTCTAAGGGTTAAGAGTTACAGAAAATTAAAAAAAAGAATGTGAAAAGATGAATAATGAGTTGTCAAGGAAGAGAACTGAATTTGAGGAATAAAGAAGGAAATCTGTCAGTCATGTAGATGGACAACCATTTGTTTCCTATTCTACAATTTATGAATCAACTATAAAGAAGGACATTGCATCATCTTCCTCTGGTGCGCTTAGTATAACTCTAAAGCGACGCGAGCAGATAAAAAGAAGGGATCAAATGTTTAAACAGCCCTAAATTGAATCGCTAAAGATTCATGACTCTGGACATTACGATGATGTTGCTGAGAATCATAAGGTCTCTAATAAGGCTTGTTCGAGTTTATGGAGATCTTCTGAATACAATATAAACAACCAAGTTAGGTTTCGATTTTCGACTAACAGTTACAAAACGATTATCTATATATAGAGATGGTTGGACCTTAAAATGAAATAGGAAGAACGGGTAGAGAAACGAGATTGCCTCAAATTTCAATCTATTTGTTAATTTAACCGATTATGACGATTGAGGATGATGAGTGGATCATCCATTCTTATTAACTTTTACTTTTCTTCGATTAGTTTTATTTGTTTAATAAACAATCACGTTGATTTGGTTCATATGAGTCTTTGTTAGCATTGAAGAGTCTTTGTTCGGTTTCATATGAAATAATGAATGAAGTTAGAAAAAAAATAAAACGTATATACTGTGAGGAATGTTTTGAATTGCTTGTTGATATTGTACATGTTGTATGTCGACTCGGATTGCGTCTCTCCTACTGTTGGTGGTTTATAAATTGGTTTGCTGGGTATAAATAATTGAATTATTGTTTTGAATAATTTTGTTCAAAAATTATATTTGTTTGAATTGAATCAAATTAAGTTGAAGGCTGCGTTGATTGTTCGTAGCTCGAACCCAGCTCAATAATTGATACGGTTAAATTTATTGCAATTGAGATCAACAACGAATATTGTAGGAATTTATATTTGATAATCACAAGGTACACTTTCCAAATATATTGTATACAACCGTTTAAACAACAATTGAAGCTGAATAATTAAAATTGAACGTTGCTAACTTCTAAGTTAATATTTTTGTTTTTGCATTTTTCTGTTTCAACATTAAAAATTTTAAGGGTATTTATACCCAATTCTTGCTTATATAAAATATATATATACATATAAATATAAAAAATTTCTTTATTTAAAAAATTTAAGTTATTTAAATTATATTTTCATTAATTTTTTTATATTCATTATTATTTATTATTTGAAGTTGATATACACCAACATGTGATAATAATTAAATTGATAAGTTGGGAATTTGTTCCCATAATTTGTTCCCAAATACTAATTCTACTTGGGTAAGATGGCACGCGATTGAAGTTCATTGCCTAAGTAGAATTTTTTTCATTTTTATTTTTTGCAATTGACAGGTAAGTAAGTTTTTTATAATAATATTAATAATAATAATATAATAATAATATTTTAGTTATTTTAATAATAATAATACTTCTAATAATAACAACAATAATAATAATGTAATAATAGTAATAATAACAGTAATAATAATAACTGTAATCATAGTAAAATACTAATATTTATAATTATAATTATGATAAAAAAATAATATTAATAATAACAATAATAATACTAATATAATAATAATACTACCATTTATAATTTTAATTCTTATAATTTAAATGCTAATAATCATAATGAACTTATTAATAATAATAATAATAATAATAATAATAATAATAATAATAATAATAATAATAATAATAATAATAATAGTGTCAATAATAATATGAATAATAATATTAATTTTAAATATATTCAAATAATAATAATAATAATAATAATAAAGATAATAATAATAATACCTTTGACGAGCTTCTCCGACCAAATCAGGAGTACCCTCATAATGAATGGGTCCCTGAGGAATAAGGAAAAACTCACCGAAAAGGAAATATAATAATAATAATTCTAATAATAATAGTAATGATAATTATATAATAATAAAAATAATAATGATAAAAATAATTATTAACATTAATTATAATAGCAATAACACCACTAATAATAATAATTAAATTAAAATTAATGATGATTATGATAATAATAATATTATTAATAGTTATAAAGATATTAATTATAATAATATTATTGATATTAATAATATGATAATGATTATAATTTTAATAATAATTATGGTTAGAATGATTTTTATACTAATAATTTTAAATAATTTATAATAGTGATATCATGTCATTTTAAAGTTGCTAGACGCTCGTCCACAGTCCCTAAACTTAATGCTCAAACCATGAACGACCGAGAAACAACTCAGTCATCTTTACTTTTATTTATGAATATTTTATTTTTTTATATTTTAAAAATTGTTTATATTTTATTTTAAAATTTTAAAAATTAATTATTAGTTTTGGGAACCCTAACACTGCCCAGATGTATGATAAATATTTTCTTTGATTCCTATTAATTAAAAATAATTTAATTTTTAAGTAAAAAGATTTAAAATAATTTTTGAATGTAATATTTAAATTTTAATACATTAATTTAATATGTACTCTTTAAAAATGTTAACCAATTAGTATTTTTATAATTAATAAATTTTCTTAAAAGGTTTTCATTTATTGAAAAAAATTAGTTCGAATTCAGAAATATATTGATCAAGAAAAAATGTCCAATAAAGAATGTGTGCTTATGATATTGATAAATATTGTAAAACTCATATTGATGTTGTTAATATACATATATATACATACATATATATATATATA
>MQRK01245678.1:4658-15437 GCA_001938485.1 Girardia tigrina
AAAATTTCTTAAGCAACAACATATTCACCATTGTTGTCAATAACCAACTGACAATAGTTAAAAAGTTTATCTAGTTGATTTTTTAATGTTTCTGTTGATAAAGAATTAAAAAAGAATTTACAACTTTCTTCAATTTCTTCATGTGATTTGAAAACATGATTTTTAAAACTTTTCTTCATTTTTGAAAACAAGAATCTGTCACACAGATTAAAATCTGGACTATAGGGCGATTGATAATTTTTTTCAATTTTTCTTCTTTTGAAAAAAAGAGTTGTTTCTTTACTAGAATGAGGTCTTACATTATCATGCCACCACTTAAGTTCCTTTAGCTTGATGCTGTTAGATCTAAGTTTCCGCCATTTTTCATCGGTGTCGTGAACAAAGTTCACATACGCCTCGGAATCAATCTTGGTACCATATGGCAGTGCTTTTACATTAAAACGTTTGCTGCAGGTAAAGGTTACGAAAACAAGAGATTTTTTATCAGTCATTGGCGATGGCTTTATCACTTTTGGTGGAACAGCATTAGAAGGAATCCAAACTTTGTGATCTTCTTTCTTTCCTCTACCTTGGAAAAAGATCCATGTCTCATCCTCGATCGCTATGTTGGAATATGCTTCATCACCCATCTGTGAAATTACATGGCGTATATGATTGCAGTGTTAATGCGTTGTTGTTTATTAGCAGCAGAAAGTTCGTGAGGGACCCAAACAGAGCAAACTTTTTTGTAATGAAGTTTTTCACGCAAAATTTTGTGAACTGTATTTTTGCCTAAAGAAAGTTCATTTTCAATATAACACAAAGACGCATTTTGAGCTTCATCAATCACTTCAAGGCAACATTTATTTGGTTCCATTGTTAAAAACCGCTTGATTTGAATTCGCTGCACTTTTAAAATTTCAATACTTTAATAAAACAAAATTTTATTTTTTTTTAATTTTATGCTTTGAAATTTTAACACAGTATTTATGACAGTCTGAATAATATTCAGTCCAAATTTGGTAAAATATTAGTGTGTTTTTAAAGGCCACCTGAGGACTTTGGGACAGTCTAAGTAATTGTAGATAATGTTTTTTTGCTGATTTTGTGATTGTTTCAAAGAAGATGAAGCAATTTTCATTAAAATATGTGTTTTAGCTTCCATTCCCAAACTAGTAATCCCGGGATTATTTGAAAGTAACCCCGGGATTTCGGGACGTACTTTATAGTCCGGGATCCCTGGAAACAGTATCGCTGGATTTGAATCCCTACCTGTATACAAATGCAAAAATAATGAATATGTAATCGATTGCATGAAAAATATAAAATTATCAATAAGCTGATTGAAACTGCCGATTGAACATTGATTTTAGGGCAACGTGAACATTTTTTTCAATATTGCTCTTACTCTCTTTTCATCCATGTTCTTAAATTGGTTTAGAAATGACGGACAGTCTTCTAATGCATTTGGTTTATAAATATTAGAACAAAGGTGTAATAGATATATTACAGAACATTTCTAAATTTAGGAGACCGTGATAAAATTTTCAAATTTTATTGATTGTTGCGTTTAACAATTCATTTTTTAAAGTTTTAAAATCATTCAGAATAAGGTACAATTAAGCAATATTTAGGCATATTAATAATATTTAATGCTACTTCAATTTCCTTCTCAGGAGAAGCATCCACTTCGTTCTTCAACAAACAAAACTTTTGTTCACTTGTAGTACCTTGTATGATTCATCCAATAATATTTTAATTTTTTTCTTAGTATCATTTCTATACGTTAAATGTTTGTGGTAGCTTGTCTTGTACTTCTTCTGTCAAATCTCTATGATATCCATCCGTACATGATCTCAGATTATTACAAGTCGTTTTATTCTAAGTTGTCATATTAAGACCATGAACACACTTTTGTTTTTCCACAACAATTTTGACAGAATTTTTTGACAAATCCAAACTTTTTCATTACATAGGATTTCACAATTCGATTGTCTCACTGTTAGTCCTTCTGTTGTTGGCTCCTTACCGCGGACAGGAGTGATTCTAAAAAAAATAATGACGATTTATAACTTGAAAAATAATTTAAATAAAATATGCATTTAATCATTTAAATGGTTTATGTATACTTAACAAGGGATACACAAACATGCAGTTCAACAACAAGAAGCAGTTTAAAAACAAGTATTCACAAACTTTTGCGCCTGACTGTAGATCTGTCTTTGATTATCAAACAGGGTCCAGAACGACTGAAAAGTTAATATTGCTGTGTCATGTCTTTTGCACATCAAAATATTGATAGATGTTATCACAAATAGACCAAACGATCTTAACTTTTCTCACACTGAATACCATCCAAGTTTATAGCAATTCGATCCTTGTTAGCATTTATTAACCCTCGTTCATCACACGGATAGCGGAATTATTGTTCTTGTTATAAATTTCTATTGCATCTAAACTGAATGTATGAGAAAATCGAAATAAATCAGAAAAAAATCGAGAATAATAATAATTTTATTATGCACCTAATTATTTATTGATTGAAAATATATTTTATAATTTGAAAAAAATCAGAAAAAAATTCTTTCGATTTATCTTGATATAAATAATAAATTGTTGCCCGCATTTTGATCATCATCAAATCGATCGATTTTGTGCTATGTAATTGTTAATTACTGATTTCCTCCCTCTTTCTCTCTGTCTGTGCAATTATCTGTGCCAGTCATCATTTGATCGTCTACATTAATAATCATCGATAATAACACGTCATGAACGACAATTGCTACAGGAAATCCTCCGCACCAATCCTCTCGTCGATTTCCTCCCGAACCCGGCCGCTCTGTTTATCGGCCCCTACAAGTTCTGCTTATCGTCAGTCGATGTATTGCGGCACATGAGCGCCAACGAGATCAGCCGCGGTCGAAATGACAATCGCATCGAGCGGCTCTGCCATCACATTCTTGCCGAGTCTCACTTCTACCCACTGAGACCTGCCCATCCAGAGGTATCGATCGACTGGCCGCTCTATGACGCTCGGTGCCGTTCGCTCTTCGATCGAGAATCGCCGCATTGTCTTATTTTACCTTCCAAATTGAACGCATTTGTTAAAGTAATTGGTGATCATTGATCGAAAAGTCAATCATAATAATTTAGAACGTGAGTGGAGTCGTTTGCATCAATCCGGGGTTCATTAATCGCGACTCTCATCTATCAACGTTTTGTCAATTAACGATTTTCGATAATAATGATGTTAATCGCGAAAATTCAATGAATACTAATAACGGCAATATTAATTCCATCAGTGACAGAATCGATCATAAAATAATCACTTTATAATAAAAATATTGGAATGTATTAGTCGTTTTCTTTTTTATTTGTCTTGAATTATTGCTCGGGTGATCCTGGACGTTATTAATAATTAACAAAACAATAGTACAGTCTGCTCCGGCTAATCCGAGCACCCAAATACACAAAAACGATCGGTTTAGCCGGAAATCGAGTAACCCGAATAAATGTTCGAATTGACCTAACAAAGTTGCTATAATAACCCCATACTAAAAAAGCACTTTAGTTTAGCACTTAAATTTTTCTTTTTATGCATTTTCATTCGAAATAAAAAATTGATTTTGTGAGGAATATTTTAAATTTTGTATGTTGAGTTTAGTATTTAAATAAAATCATTTTTTAAATAAAATTAATATGTAGATAAAATTTACTAAAACTACAAAATTTGAACTTTACAAATAAAATCTGAAAATAAGGAAGAATTTGTTCGAATAGTTGTTTATTAAAAAAACATTAACTAAAATTCATCAATTTAGAACGATGTCGAATTACGAAAGCTTTGCTGAGAGTTGTCCAAAAGACAATTCTGACTGTATTGAAAATAAAAGTTCGAAAAGCCATGTTGATGTTTTTAATAGATTTTATTGACTTGTAAAATACTTTAATAGTATTGACGGTTCCATGTCAAAAGAGCCAACAGTGAAAAAAGAATAAAATTTAATTAATAATTGAAATAAAATTTTGCTTTAAACTTTGTATAAGTATAGAAATTGTAATCACAGATTACTATAAATTCCTTTTATGTAAAATATATATCTTCAAATTAATCCAACTTCTCAGCATGAGTTTTGATTTAAAAGTTTTAAATTTGTAAAATTTCCTTTGTGTGCGTACAGTTTGTTCAGAATTTACATGAGTAATATCCAATTTGTGAATACCATACTCTTTTTTTGTAAAATACAATAAATCTACATACTGTGAGGTCCATTTAATTATACAATAAGTCCATTTGATAATAAAACCATATCTAAAAATGAAAGAGAAAGAAAATAAACCAATCAAAAAGTTAATATGAAAACATACTTACTTAAATTTCCATTTGAGAATAGAGAATATATTAAATAATGTTTTCTACCCCCTAACACACATACATATATACCTACAAACACAACATACACACATAATATTAGGACCATTTGTTAATACAATGTCCATTTAACAATATTAAAATTCGTATTTTTTTCTTAAATTTTTCATTTAATTAAAATTTTTAATCAAAATATTTTAAATTTATTTTAAATTACAAAAATCACATTTTTTTCAAAAAAAATTTTCTTTTAACAAATGCCAAAGTAAAAAATACATTAAATTTAATTAAAAAATTAATAAATATTTAATTTTAATTTAATAATTAAACAATCGACAACGATTTTTTTAGAAGGGTGGGAGAATCACCATTCTAAATTCAACATAATTCCTCAATTCATTTATGCATTCAAGCAATTCAAAATATTCCTCACATCCTCTCGGTTTCTGATCAAGATCTTACTGTCCTCTAGTTGTATCTCATAACTTCTTTCGTGTCTTTGCTTTATAATTTTAGCTGGTCCCATATAACTGTCATCATCTTTTGATAGGTTAACTTTCTTTATCAAGACTATCTCCGACCTGAAATAATCACTTTATTTCAATTATATTTTTATTTTCTTTTCCACCACTTTTTCCTTCTGTTGTAGTTTTCCACCAATGTCTTAGTTTTCTTCCGAAGATTATCTCGGCTGGAGATATTTCAGTTGTTGCTTGGATTGTACCGTTTAACATGAATTCTATTTCTGCCAACATTTCTACAAATCTCTATGCATTTCATCCTTTAATCATATATTTACGGCGTCTCTTATTGTTCTGAATTGTCTTTCAATGATTCCGTTAGTATTGTGGTGATAAGGGCTTGAGTAGACTATCTCCGTCTTAAATATTTTTGAAGTTTCTTTAAAGAGTGCTGATTCAAAAGTTTTCCCTCTATCAACGTGTATCTCCTTTGGTGGTCCGAATTTCCAAATCCATTTATCCAATAGTACCCTCCGTGTAGTCTTCTCGTTTTGGTGTGCCACTGCGGTCAAGCTGATGTACCTACTAAATTGTTTGATTATTGCTAAAATGTATTGGTATCCAGTCTTAGTCTGAATGGTCCGCAAAAGTCCATGTAATTTTTTTGAAATGGTTCGTCGGCAGATTGTTTAATGTGTTTCTCTTACGTTTTTGCCGTCAGTGTCTTCCTTTTCTGGCAGTTTGCGCAACTTTGTACGATGTTCTTTATCTATTGTCTAATTTCATACATATCAAAGTCATCTTTTATGTAATTGTAAACTTTCTTACTTCAGTTAAAGCAAGGATTCTAGTTTTAGCTTTTCCTTTTTTAGCGTCATCGTGCATTGTCTGACATTGTACACATAGTTCACATGTATTTCTCGACATTGCGTCTGCATTAGTGTGTTTTCCCCCTTGTGGTATTCAATCCTCATGTCTAGTCCACTAATGAAGTTTATCCAAGTTTGGAATTATGGAGTTATTGGGTTCTTCGTTGTCATCATGAATGTGATGGCCTTGTGGCCCGTTCTAAGTAGAAACTTCTTTCCGTATAAGAAATGTTTGAAGTGTTGGGTGAAGTAATAGATTGCTAATAATTCCTTTCTTGTAATACAGTATCCCAGTTCGTGTTTGTTCATCTTGTGGGATCCATATGCTCCATTACTCTTTCCCATCCGTATGCATCCTTCTGTGCAAGTACCGCCCCTATTGTATCAAAACTGGCGTCTGTATCCAGTATTAATTCCTTTTCGAAATCTGGTTATGCTAGGATTGGTGTTTTAGTCATTTTATCTTTTAATGTCGGAAATGCTTCGTCACATTCCTTTGTCCATGTCAATTTTTTATCTTTATTTTTCCACACAGCCCTTCCAGTATTTTTGAATATTTTGCATAATCCTTCAAAAATTTTCTATAATAGTTCGTTAACCCCAAGAAACTTCTTAAACGTTTAATTCATGAAGGATTTTGAAATTTTTCGATTGCTTCAATTTTCGTTTTATCCATCTCTATGGCATCTTTGCTCACGACATATTCTAAAAATTTTGTCTTTTCTACCAGAAACTGGCACTTTTCATGGTTTATCCGAAGGCCTGAATCTTTAATCTTTTGAAATATGTGTTCGACTCGTCTTAAATGTTCTTCTTTGTCTTTTGCGAACATTAGAATATTATCCATTAGAATATTACAACTGCTTCTTTCCAATTTAATTCTCATAACACTCTTGTCATTAGTTCTTGAAATGTCGCTGGGGCAGCTGCAATTCCGAATGGCATTCTTTTAAAACAATTTTGACCGTTCTTTGTCGAAAATGCTGTTTTTTTTATTTTTGCATCCTTCTCCAATTCAACTTGATGATATGCGCTCTCCAAGTCGATTGTGCTAAATTACTTCGCTCCATTTAATGTATTTAGCATTTCTTCTACATTTGGCATTGGAAATGCTGGTCTGATTGTGACTTTATTTAATTGTCGAAAATCAACACATACTCGAATATCCTCTTTGTCCTTTTTTTCATACGCATACTAGCGGAAAATTCCACGTCGAACTGCATTTTTCAATGATATCATTTTCCTTATAATTCTTGATAATATCATCTAGTTTTTCCTCAATGTTTTGGCTTTTTTACCAATATATGTTCTCCTTGCGTTTCAATTTTATGCTTAGTTAGTGTGGTCTTCCCGATATCCCATTTGTCCGCCATAAATATCATTTTATATTCTATTAGTAATTTCATTAATGGTTCATCTATCTTATCTGAGTATATTATCCTTATTCTTTTAAGTCTGTCTCCATCAGTTAAAGTATCGCGTATTACCAGCACTCCTTCTTTGTATCCTGTTTCTTTCTTTAGTTTTATGCTGAATTTATTTAAAAAATCCATTTCTGCATTCATTTCGGGTTCCAAATCTTTTACTACAAAAAAGTCCACTGTTTTCTGTATTCTTTCAATCTTAATCTTTAGTTGTACAATTCCGTAATTTACTAGTTCCGAATCGTTAACACAGTGTATACGTCTTTTTGTCTCCTTTATTTTGATATTTTTCATATTTTTGAGTATGTCTACTTTAATTACATTGACTCGTGCTCCCGTATCCAATAGACATCGTTTTTTTCTATTATTTATATTAAGGATATTAACAGCCGAAGTCGTATTACAAGATTTATTACGACAAAAATTGTCTGTAATCAGCGTCTGGGGCATGACTTGTTTCTTCAATTGATTTTCCAAAAAATTGCCAAAATCTGCAATGATTAAAACAATTGTATTTTTATTAATTGTTAAATAACAATTAATTTATTATACAATAAATAATATAAATTTTTAAATTCGACAATAATTGACTTCAATTGTCTAGGGAGAGATGTCATGCTTCAAACACCAACCAGTGTCAAACATACTATAAAACTCATTCAACAAACACTCAACATCATTCCAATATCCCTGACAATTTATTTGAAAATCTATACTAGGTCTCCCTTTTAGTTCTTCATATTCTTTTTAAACTTTGATATTTTCATTATATCTGTGCTTCTGTCTTCATCTTTTCCTGCGATCAAACTGTCACATTTCGCATTAGATATTTCGTTTTCACTATCTAATATACACAATTCCTGAGGAATATTTTCAACAGCATCCCATATACAACATATGTCATCATACAAACAATCATTTATACAGTCAAACATACACATACATTCGTTTCTTAGTGAAGTGCACTGTTCACTTCTCCTTGTGATCGTGTCTCCTCGTTTCCCTGTTCGTCTCTGAAATTTTTCTTGTTTGTAATATTTTCTCTTCTTGTTAGACTTCCTCTTTTATTCGTATATCCCATATGACATCTGTACTGTGTGTTTGTGCATTCCTTTCGGTCATTTCTTCTATTCCTTGTATTGTTCGCGCTCTCTAAATCTGTTTGGATTCTCATAACATTGTGTTCTTATATGCCCTTTTTAATTACAATGGTTGCATTTAACATTTGAACATTCCCGTCTCACATGTCCTTCTTCATGACAGGCCCGACATATGAAATTTCTCGCTTTAAAATTTCTTCTTGGATCTTCGATCATTCTCTCTTCGTATCTTGGTCTTCTTGTTCTATATTCTACTTTCTTCCATTCTTTATTTTCCTTTGTCGTGTACGCGTCCACTCTTATATTTCTGTCTTTCAGCTCAAATTCGTAAATTTTCTCTTGAATGTTCTTTATGTCTTCTGATTTTGTGGCATTTTTGAGAGTCATTTCTCTTTTTACTTCTCTACCTTCGATGGCGTTGGTGTACGCTAGATCTGAAAGTTCCTTTTTTCCCAGTTTTTTCTCACTAGTTCATCAATCTTTTTAAATACTTCTGATGGATTTCTATCCCCGATTCTAATCTCTACAAGCTCCTTCATTATTTCCAAATTTTTCATTCTTGTTTCCCAGTTGTCTCCTTATGTTTACTCATATTTTTTATCACCTCTGAAGTCATGAATGCTGTGACTAATATCGCTTTTCTTTCTTCCTTAAATCCCAAAATCTTTGAATATCTCTTAAACCTTATTAGGAATTCTTCTAATTTTGCTTCTGACCATCAAATGTCTCCGGTCCTTTGATAATTGATGTCACGTGGTCGTGTGCCGCCATATTAAGAACATTAAAACAAGTCTTATTTGAATTTTAATTGCAATTACATTTAGAGTCATTACAACTCTCAGAAGGTCTTTCATCGTTCTAATTGGTTTTCTTATTTCTGTTTTTAATCATGTTTATTCGAACAATTTTTCTAAGTTATTTTTTAAAACATTTAACCTCTAAAAAAATATTAAAAAAAATAATAATTTTTACCATTTCTCAATAAATCCAAAAATAATAAAAAATATCATCAAATTATTAAAAATGCATTTAATTTAAATTTTACTAAAAATATTAAACTTAATTTTAATTGTCAAATTAAAATTATGAACTTATCAAATGATTATTTAAATTATGTTCGAATAGTCAATCCTTTAAATTTAATACAAAAATACTAATTTCTATCTGAGTGGGAGAATCATCAATTTAAATACAACATACTTAAATCAACATACATCCTCAATACATTTACACATTCAAACAATTTAAAATATTCCTCACAGGAAAAATGTTTCCCTTGATCGTAAAATGGTTAATATAAACTACTTGTAGTTTATAAGGAGATCTTTTTATACTAATATAATTTTGTTCCCATTCTGAGACCTAAAATTTTTTTTGATTAAATTTTCACATAATCATTTATTGCCATCAATATATATATATATATATATATATTCAAAAAATGCATAATAAAGAGCTAAGAAAAAGAATGGAATAACTAATTCTTTGTGATGATTTGAATTAATTCACTTCCCTATGTTAAATGTTAACGCAATAATTATTAAATTCTTAATTTTTTGTACCCTCAATAAATTCAAATTGCGTATTCAATCTCAGACCATTAATATATAACGACTTCGTAAAGTAGTTGTCGTGAATTTATAAACCTGAATTTATAAAAATTATTAATGAAAAAATTATTGCAACTTGTCCAATTAGTTACAATTAAAGTAATGTTAAATAAGTATTTTAACATTTTCAAGTATACAGTTATTTTTTTCTGAAATTTAACTTTGTATAAAAATTTTCAAATAAAATTTAAGTTAAATAAAAAATTTTGTTTTGAGAAATGCAAAAGGAAATTCTTGTTTTCTACATTGCTCATCAATATTTTTTAATTATGAATTAATTTAATCTTTTAATAATAATAAATAATTATAATAATAAAGTAATCAAAAGTAATTAGTTTAATTAACAGTTTTTTAAAATATATTTTTATCGAATTTTAGTTTTCATAATTTTTCTTATAATTTTCAAAGTCACTAAATTTAAATTTAAATATTATTTAGATTTTGATTAATGGATTAATGTAAATTGTCGACTATCAGTAAACATACTATTTCAACCTAATGTAAAATTGTCAATTTATAAAATAAACAAAAGTTTCAAGATTATTCATTATTCTTTTATTTTTAGTCTTATCATAAAGAGTATTTTGTAAGTGTTATGTGACTAATAAAGTTTGTGATTTGAAAGTATTAAACTACAGATGCAAATGTATTGGGATGATGCTAGAAATTAATTATAAATATTTAAAGACATTAAATCTGGTGAATCGGAATTGATATTTACAGTTATAATATAATCACTACCAAATTTTAATATAATATTTTAATCAAAATGATAATCAGATAGAAACAATTTAACTTATGTATAAACTGTTAAACTTTTTACCATTATTTTTATATATACCATTATTTATATATATATATATATATACAGGGTGTCCCAAAAATATGTATACACATTAAAAATTTAATTTTATTGAATTTTATTTATGTTTAACTTTCATTATATTTAATATAAATAGTTTTT